>CAUYRT010011739.1:0-28860 GCA_963574885.1 Lepilemur ruficaudatus
CCAAGGTCAGCAGCCGCCTCAACGTCGGTACCGCCGCAACTTCAATTACCGACGCAGACGCCCAGAAAACCCTAAACCACAAGATGGCAAAGAGACAAAAGCAGCCGATCCACCAGCTGAGAATTCGTCCGCTCCGGAGGCTGAGCAGGGCGGGGCTGAGTAAATGCCGGCTTACCATCTCTACCATCGTCCGGTTTAGTCATCCAACACGAAGAAATACGAAATTCCAGCAATAAGAAATGAAGTAGAGATTGGAGCTGAAGATCTTAAGTGCTTGCTTTTTGCTCGTTGACCAGATAACTAGAACTACCTGCATTATCTATGCAGCATGGGGTTTTTATTATTTTTACCTAAAGAAGTCTTTTTTGGTAATAACAAACGTGTTTTTTTAAAAAAGCCTGGTTTTTCTCAATATACCTTTAAAGGTTTTTAAATTGTTTCATATCTGGTCAAGTTGAGATTTTTAAGAATTTCATTTTTAATTTGTAATAAAACTTTACAGCCTAATTTTTTCAAAAAAGTCAACAAACTGCAAGCACCTGTTAATAAAGGTCTTAAATAATTAAAAAAAAAAGAATCGGTAAGGAGCTAGTAAGGATAATATTAACAATATTTAATTTTTAAAAAGAGATCTCAGGGAACCTTGTTTTCAATCTTCAAGACTATTTTTGGAATAAATAACTTTATTTAAATTATGGAAAATTTTTATCTTGCATAGTCAAAATTATATACCAAGGCACATTCAACATAAATCTTACTTCTATTCCTTTCCAATCTGATTTTTTCCTCCTTTCCTATAAGCAATTCTTTTCATTAGTTTTGTGTTTCATATAGCCACTGTTGCTTTTTGAAAACATAAGCAAACATGTTTGTATATAGATATACATATGTGTGTGCATGTACACATAAAAATATATAAACATATATATCCATATTTCTCCTTTCTTATACAAAAGGTAACATATTAAATAACAAACTATTCTGGCAATATTTCCATGTCAGTGTTTGGAGATCCCCTTGTTACTTTTGGTCACTGATTAGTACGCCATTGTGCGGATATAGCACAGTCCATTTAACAAAGACCCTATTGCTGGTCACTAGTATTACTTCCAGTCCTTTGCTGTAATCTAAAGTAGAGTAGCCTTACCTAAGTCAGTTACTTTTATCATTGCTTCATTTTCCTCAAAGCATATATCACTACAAAAATTACCTTGATCAGTGGTTTATTTCCTGTCTTCCCACTCTGAAATTATTGGCACTATTATGCCAGATACCTTGTTTGTTTTGCTTATTTCTATATCTGCATTACCTAAAATAGTGTCCAACACTTAGCAGCTCATTTGTTAAATGCATGCTTTTGTTTAACCCCTTTAAAGCACCCTGATGGTGGTTAATGTTTTTTCAAAAGGAAGACAGAGAAGCAGCCTGTGTTAGTCAGACTTATCCCGAAAAATGGAACCAGTAGGATACATAGATAGGTAGTCAGACCAATAGACAGATACATGACTTATTATAAGGTATTGATTCACACAATTGAGGCTGAGAAGTCCCATGATCTGCCATCTGCAAACTAAAGACTCAGAAAAGCTAAAGGTACAATTCAAATACCTGAGAGCCAAAGGGCTGATGGTGTAAATTATAGTCCAAGTCTGAAGGCCTGAGAGTCAGGAGCCCAGAGGGCAGGAAAGGATCAGTGTTTGAGCTCAAGTAGTCAGGTAGAGGGAGCCTGAATCCAAATGTGCTCCTCCTTGTTCTAGTCAGGCCATGGACAGGTTGGATGATGCCCACCACCTTGGGGAGGGCAATCCACTATATAGATTCCCCCAATTCAAATGCTAATCTTCCAGAAACAGCCTCAGGGACACACTCAC
Source organism: Lepilemur ruficaudatus (assembly GCA_963574885.1). Lineage (NCBI taxonomy): Eukaryota > Metazoa > Chordata > Mammalia > Primates > Lepilemuridae > Lepilemur > Lepilemur ruficaudatus. The sequence goes on from CAUYRT010011739.1 coordinate 1,872, forward strand.
AAATAATGTTTAATCAGATATCCAGGCATCCCATGGCCAGTCAAGTTGGTACATACAGCCCTTGGTTGTAGAAGGAAATAGGTTGCAAAGGTACTGGTTTTCCAACTGAAGGGTGAAAGAGATATCCTGCCAGACACAGGTTAGCAACAGGCTGGGCAGGTAACATGTGAGTGAGGGGAGAAGACCACTCAAGGACTGATTGAAGCATAATATCCTAATAGTTAAGAACTTGGGTTTGGATCTATTATTTGCTAGCTATGTGACCTTAAACAAGCTGCTTAACTTCTCTGACCTATGGATTCCTTATCTGTAAAAATGGAATAATAAATTCCTCATGGAATTGTATGGATTAAATAGGATAATCTATATAAAGGGCTTAGCAGTACTTGGGGCACAGAGTAAGATATCAATGAATATTAGCCATTGCCATTGCTATTATTAGAGAAAAATGCTTAAGCCCTTCTAGAATCTGGTTAAACATACTAAAAACATTATGCTTTGCTGTTGTTGTGGATACAGGGCCAGACTACTACTAGACATTGAGCTGACATTTAAAAAGAGATAAAATACAAAAGACACAGAGCTAGTAAGTGTCACAGGTAGAGAAGAAGCTGGATCCTAAAGTGAGGTCTCCTGCTTGCTGGCCTTGTGCTCTTTATAATAGCAGAAACAACAATAATTATAGACTCATGCTTTTCTTTTATTGAGGAAACAAATGATTTTTAAATGTGTATGTGTACAATGATCTCTAAATGAAAAACTCTGGACATACTGCTCTGATTACAAGATGCCAACCTTCTCATCCATAGGGCCTGGTGGACAATACACCATTACTGAGGGAGAAAGAGGTAAGAAAAATCAAGGACTCAGTGAATAAAGGAAGAACACAGAGCAAATGGGCTGTATTGTCTCCGATTACAGTAACAGAGTCTGCTGCTCTCCTATGAGTTTCTTAGGACTGTACTTAGAACTGCAGAGTTCTAACAGCATCTTTAAAACATTTTATTTTCACGTTGTTATGTTCAAATACTTAATTAAATGTTTACTGGTAAACAGATGTCAGATGTTCAGAAATCTCACTTAATGTAATTAAAATACATATACTGAATGCTCAGATAAATGTGCCTTGGCTTTGAGAATTCTTCAGATACTCATCAAAATCCATATTTAGCATTCTAGCATAGCTGTTTAAAGTAGTCTCTTTGTGGCAAGAAAAGACTTCCATTTTTTAATGTGTCCCTGAGAGAGAAAAACAATTAGGGAAAATTAAAAAACGTATACAGTAAGGGACATGGAAATGTTGATTGTGTCTGTATTCTCCACTAGTGTTTTGTCAACTCTGAGCTGTCTTTCCTGGCGTTTCCTGTGCAATTTCACTGAGACTGCCTTGTCGTGGCAACAAGTGGGATGTCATTTATCACATTTCTTGTATTATTGGATGGTTAAGTATTTGTGCAAATGCTAACCACTTCAGTATACCACCAAAGAATGATATTGCAAAACATGGATATTACGATAGGAAACATGAGTCACATTTGTGTTGGGCTTTTTGTAATTTTTTTCCTCATTTTTAATTATTCGAGAAATGCAGAAGTAGATTCCTTATGTTGAAAAAAAAAAAGAAAAAAAAAACATTGAAACAAATTTTAATAATAGGGAAAAGGTGAAAGCCCTGTGAATTCTTTGCTCCTCTTGTTTCCCTAGAACTGCCATTGTAACCATTTTGTTGTTTATTTCTCTAGAAATTTTCCTGTGCATTTATGAAAACAAAACAAACACATACATGTACATGTGAGCTATGGCCTTTATACCATAGCTTATTTTCTTGTATAGAGAAATGGAATACAACCAGATATATTGCTCTGTAAATTACAGTTTTTACATCCCAATATTACTTATGGATGTTCTCATGTTATTACATATAGAATGGCCATATTCTTGTAACTCTACAATATGGAGACATCAGTTTGTGTTACGACTTATGAATTGGTAAACTTAGATTATTCCAAATTTTTCTTATTCATTAAAATCTATGTGCAAGACTGTATGTGCATATAATCTTACAGATGAGGCAACCTAAAAATGCCTCCCAAAATGCTGTATAAATTTACAACCCCATCTATTTCCCCACATATAGGCCAATATTTGATACTAGCAATCTTTTTCTTTTAAATATAATATTTTAGTTTGAATTTTTCTAAGTAATACTGAAGTTGAAGTTATTTCTATATGCTTATTTGTCAATTATATTTCTGCCATGAGTTGCCTGATCACAGGCTTTGACAATATCTATGAATTGCTTTGTTTTTTCTTTTTAAAATTTGATCTGAAGAAATTATTTCTATAATCTAGATAATAATCCCATGTTTTATTCTATTTTGGCAAATATTTTCCCAGGTTACCACTTTGTCTCTTTGTCTTTCATTACTTTTTATAATGAACTTTTTATAAGTTTTTATAATTTCAGATTTGTAAAAGCAAAATTATTTATTTCATTTCATGCAATTTTCAAATTCCTTAGGAAGGCCTTTATGCCAAGGTCATAGCCTCAGTACTCCATATTTTATGCTAATATATTTTACTGGAGTATAAATATATATACAAAATTGAATAAACTATTAAGTATACAGTTCAATAAATGACCACAAAGTAAACATGACCACATGTCCACAACCCAAGTTAATATGATCGTGCTACTGCACACCAGCTTCCAGCCTGGGCAAGAAAGGCAGAACCCATCACTAAAAAACTAAAAGCAAACGAAAAAAAAAAAAAATGGAACATTTCCAGCTCAAGTGAAACCCTGCTTGATCCTTCTAATCATGTGCCCATGTGCCCTGTGAAAGGTAACTACAGCATAGCTTCTAAAATCATAGATTTGTCTGCTTTTTGCTTTTATATGAATAAAACCATACGGTATATATTTTTGTGTTCTTTTACTCAAAATTGTGTTTATGAAATTTATCCATTCTGTTAGTGTGGGAGTAGTTTTTTCTCCATTTCATTGATATGTAGATTACATTATATAAATATACCAAAATTAATTTCATCTATTCTCCTGTTGATACTGATTTGGATAGTATCTGGTTTATGCTTATTATGAATAATATTGCTGTGAAAATCTTAAGTTGTAATGAATTTCTTTCAGAATTTTAAAGACCATTGTATTGTATTCTATTGAACAGTATTTTTGAGAAGTCTGAGGCTGTTCTCACTTCTCACATGTTTATGATTGGGCTTTTCTTTTGTCTCTTAGATTCTTCTTTGTCACAATGCCCTTTGCCATTAGATCTTCCAGATTGATTTTGAAATATTATTGGTAATTTCATGTAAAATCCTTTGAAGATATTGGGTAGAATTGCATTGAAATGTTGATGTGGTAAAAATATCTTTATGATACAGAGTATTTGTATGTTGAAGCACAGCATATCAGTCCTTTATTTGTGAAAATATATTTCACTGTTTTCTCTTATAATACGTATTTCTTCAAAATTTTCTTTTTATAGAATATGTGGTCCATCTTATCCTTGAAATACTATTGAATATGTTCGTAAATAAGCTTTTACTTTTTTGTAGGATTTTTGCTTTTTAATATGTGTTCTCAATTTATTGTCCTAATTATGTTTTTACTTCTTGACTCAATTTTCAAGAAACAAATGAAAATAGATTCTACTTATTTTTGAATTATTACTTGCTAGAGAAGTGCCCATTTCATCTAGATCATTAAATGTATTAAAACGTTTTAAATTGTATCTTCACATGGGCACTTTTTAAATGTTTTTTTATCAATAATTTTTCTTGATTGTTTACAGAAGACTTGTCAATATAGAATGTAACTTGTCAGTGTTAAAAAATTTATAGCCTTTTTGACCAAATTTACTGTATTATTACTTTACACTTTACTTTCATATTTTATTTATTGCTATTTGACCTATCCAAAGTGCATCTTGTTTCTGTGTAGTGCAGTGGTTGTCACGTTTGCCTTACACCAAGTACATCTTTATAATTATTTTGTATTCAACTTGAGTTTTTTTCCTAGGTTTTTTTTTTTATTTAAATGCTTGGATACCTTACTTTCAATTAAATCTTTGTTTCTAACAGGGAATTTATGGCTATAAATTTTCTTTAATTATTTTGTTTTCATTGAAGATATTGGAATATGCTGTATCCTCATTGTTATTTACTTCTAAATATCTTTTAATTTTAGTCTCCTCTGTTGGCTAAAACAGGGCTTTATGAATTTAAATTTTACTATTTCAAAAACTGAACTATATATGTTATTCAGATGATAGAATGTCCCTTGAACTGGGGACTTGTTTGATGATTTCTCAGTGTTAGACTGAAGTTACTCAAATTTGGAAATATAACACAAAAGTGATGTGTTCTCATTAATACATCATATCAGGAGCCACATATTACCAATATATCATTTTACTGGTGATAGTAAACTTGATTACTTCATTAGGGTACTAACTGCCAGATTCCCCTTCTATAAAGTTACTCTTTTTCCCTTTGTAATTAATGAATATTCGTAGGGAGATTCTTTGATTCTATACAAATATCCTGTTTCTTCCCACGCTTAATGCTCACTGATTTTAGGACCCACTGGTAGGTCTTGGCTAACGTTACAACTGTTAAATTCTAATGAGACTTTCCACTTCTCTCAGCAATTCTACATTTTTATTGACCTTCTTGTCTAAGAGAAAGTTACCACTCATACCCAATTATTTAGACGAACATTTATTTACATCAGCATATAAAAATGAATATTTATTTTACTCTGTTATAATACAATATTACTATTAAAATTTTATTTCTCCAATTGTTTGAGCATGAGACATTGGGACATTGAGAGAGTGTTCATATTTGCTCCAGAACAAAAACAAATAAACAAAAATTCAAATAGCTTTGCAGAAAAGTATTGATACACCAAAATGTTATGTAATTTTAAAATTATTAACAGGTGAATGTACAATAAAAAAGTAGTTGATATAAAATTTTCAAAATATATATCAACTAAGCAAGCCCCTTCTCTAAATCTATTACTCAGGTTTTCTGAAAAAAATTGAAATTAAAACTTAAGCACGTGTTAGTCAAGGCCTTGGTCCAAAATGTATGTGAGCACTGAAAAAAATTAGTTCATAATAAAAACCATAAATGATTTTAATAATAATTTTTAAAATAATAGCAATTTGTGTTTGAAAGAACAATGATAACCTGCTACGTTATTCCAAAACTTGTAAAATAGGATAAATTTAGTTGGGAACAAATAATTAAAAAGTGTACAATCTCCCATATTTTATATGGAGAAACCAAAAGTTACTGTTTGGTTCTTAATTTGAAATTGGATTTTTTTTATTTCAGAGTATTATGGGGATACAAACGTTTGGTTACATAAATTGCCTTTGTACTACCTGAGTAAGAGCTACAAGTGTGCCCAACTCCCGACAGCAGGCACTGCATCCATTAGATGTGAATTTACCTATCCCCTCCCTCTCCTCTCCCACCTGCCCAACACCTGATGAATGTTATTTACATATGTGCACACAAGTTTTGATCAATTAGTACCAATTTAATGGATAATACATGTGGTGTTTGTTCTTGTGACACTTTACTTAGAAAAATGGGTTCCAGCTCCATCCAGCATAATACAAGAGGCAGTCCAACATGTGTTTTTTATGGTTGAGTAGTACTCCACAGTATACAGATACCACATGTTATTAATCCACTCATGTATTAATGGGCACTTGTGTTGTTTCCACATTTTTATGACTGTGAATTGTGCTGCTATAAACATTCGAGTGCAGATGTCTTTTTTATAGAATGTCTTTTTTTCCTCTGGGTAGATGCCCAGTAATGGGATTGCTGGATCAACTGGCAGTACTACTTGTATCTCTTTAAGGTGTTTCCATACTACTTTCCATAGAGGCTGTGCTAGTTTGCATTCCTCCTGGCAGTGTATGAGTGTTCCTATCTCTCTGCATCCACGTTTTGGTACTTTCTGATAAAGACCATTCTCACTGGAGTTAAGTGATATCTCATTGCGGTTTTGACTTGCATTTTCCTGATGATTAGAGATGTTGAACATTTTTTCATGTTGGCCATTAGTCTATTTTCTTTTGAAAAGTTTCTTTTCATGTATTTTGCCCACTTTTTAATGGAGTTGTTTGATTTTTTTCTTGCTTATTTTCCTGAGTTCTATATAGATTCTAGAAATTAAATCAATATAATCTTAATAATATATTAGTAACACACAAGAGTTGCTAATAGCACAATTAAAGACAGATTTTACCATCCCAACCTCTTAAGAATATAAAAAAAATATTCAAGGATTTAATAAAATAGAAATAATATAAAATCAAAGGTATAAAACAAGATAGAAATAGAACATGAAATAAGTAGATTTTTAAGGATAAATATAAACAGTGATTTCCACTATTATAAAGCATATAATCTCTAGAAACTGACTATCTTTTGATTTCTTACATTGACATTCTAAAAGAAAATAAAAATAGTCAAAAGGATTGGGAAACATGCGTTAGAGAATAATGTACAAAATTCAATGGATAAGTTAGAATGTATGACAAAGGGAAGATGAGGATCATTCTAAATTGATATGAGCTATTTCCAAAATAAAAATCCAAGATAATAAATATCTATGTGCCACAAAATAAAGCACTACAATGAATAAAGAAAAAGGGTTAGAAATACAGAGATAAAATGTTTGCATTTATCCATAAAATGTTTGATGGAAATACAAGAGCAGTAGATGTTTATAAAATCCAATGTTTGTATATAGCAGAAAAATCACTCAGGTATGTTAAATATATATATAGTTCTGCATCTCAAAATCAAACTTTGAAAGAAGTTACTAGTGTTTTATACTGATAACAACACTCCAGAAAGTTACGTCAAATGTCACTTGTGGATTTGTGTATTCTTCATTAGAACATGTTGCTCCAGTTTAAGATACAAGGCAAAAAGGATAAGAACAATATGATTCGTAAAGTAGAATTAATAAACGAAACCTAAAACATTGATTTTTTCTCAAGTATTAATGAACTGCTGAGAAATATTGAAGACGTATAAAGAAAAACCTCAATGTATCTCACACAGACATAAGTGCTCTACCCAATGATAGTGTAATATATTTTCCTGCTAACCTTTGTACATAGTTTATTGATCTCTTTGATATCTCTGTGTGTGGCTTCACCTGGGAGGTACGGGATTTCACTGTCATTAGCAGAGTACTACAATATCCACCTATACTGCTCTTAATTTCCCTTGTACAAATACTAGCACATATATTTTTTTTCATATACCAAGTCATGCTCACTTTAAATATTGAAGCTGTTTTAGTTTGGGGTATTGCATAGGTCAGGTATGTTTGGTGCATAAAAATACATGAAGTTCAGGATAAAATTTAGAATGGTAAGTGAGACAAATGGTCATTAATGCCTTATTACTTATAAGTGAAATTATAAAGGAGAAACTAGTTTATTAGAAGAGAGACAGTATCAACATGAACATAACTGGTTATCAGCAAACTGAACATAATATTTGCTTGCGATGACATGATCATATGTATAGAAAACCTTAAAAACTCCACCAAAAAAACGGTTGGAACTAATTAATGAATTCAGTAAAGTTGCAGGATACAAAATTAACATAAAAATCTGTTACATTTCTTGAATTTCTTTTACACTATCAATAAACTATCTGAAAAATAAATTTAAAAACAATGTCATTGATAATAGTATCAAAAAGAATAAAATACTTAGGAATAAATTTAACCAAAGAGGTGAAGGATCTGTATACAAAAACTATAAAATATTGATGAAAGGAAATAGACACAAATAAATGGAAAGATATTTCATGTTCATGGTTTGGAAGAATTAATATTGTTAAGATGTTTGTATTACCCAAACAGAATTCAGTGTAATTACAGATTCAGTGTAATTCCTATTAAAATTCCAATGGCATTTTTTACGGAAATAGAAAAAAAATCCTAAAATTCACATGAAAGCACAAAAGACACCAATAGCTAAAGGAATTATGAGCAAGAACAAAGCTGGAAGCATCAAATTTCCTGATTTCAAATTATATTGCAAAGCTACAGTAATCAAAATAGCATGTTACTATGGTACTGGCATTAAAACATTGGTACATAGATCAACAGAACAGAGGAAGGAACACAGAAATAAACCCATATATTTAAAGTCAACTGACTTTTGACAAAGATGCCAAGAATGCACAACAAGGAAAGGACAGTCTTTTAAATAAACGGTGTTAGGAAAACTGGATATTCACACAGAGAGAAATAAAATTAGACTTTCTTCTCATAGCATATATAAAACATAACTCAAAATGGATTAAAGATTTAAATTCAGACCTGAAACTTCAAACTACTAGAAGAAAACAAAAGAGAAAAGCTTCATGACATTGATCTCAGCAATGATTTTTTTTGGATAAGACCCCAGAAAGCACAGGCAACAAAAACAAAAATAGACAAATGGGATTACATTAAACAAAACAAAAACAAAACTCACAAAAACTTATGCATAACAAAGCAAACAATCAACAGAGTGAGGAGACATTATACGGAATAGAAAAATATGTTTGCAAACCAGACATCTAATAAGGAGTCACTATCCAAAATACAGAAGGAACCCAAACAAATCACTAGTATGAAAACAACCTTATTAAAAGTGGCTTAAGGACCTGAATAAACATTTCCCCCCAAAAAATACATACCAATGGCCAACAAGTATATAAAAAAAATGTTCAACAACACTACTCTGGGAAATGAAAATTAAAACCACAATAAGATGTCACTTCATACCTGCTAGAATGGCTATTATCAATAAGATGAAAGATAACACATGTTAGCAAAGGTGTGGAGAAGATGGAACCCTTGTACACTGTTGGTGAGAATGTAAATTCGTATAGCCATTATAGAAACATTATGGAGGTTGCTCAAAATATTAAAAATAGACCTACCACAGATTCTGTAATCTTACTTCTCAGTATATGTCTGAAAAAATTGAAACCAGGATCTGACAGAGCTGTTTGCAGTCCCATATTCCTTGCAGCATTTTTCACAATAGCCAAGATATGTAAACTGCCTAAATGTCCATCTATGGATGAACAGATAAAGAAAATGTGGTACATACATACAATGGAATACTATTCAGTCTTAAAAAAGAAGAAAATGGCTGGGTGAGGTGGCTCACACCTGTAACCCCAGCAATTTGGGAGGCCAGGATTTTGAGACCAGCCTGGGCAACACAGTGAGATCCTGTCTCTACAAGAAGTAAAAAACTAAATAAAATAAATAAAAATAAATACACAATATCCAGGCATAGTGGCACATGCCTATAGTCCTAGCTACTCAGGAGGCTCAGGCAGGAGGATTGCTTGAGTCCAGGAATACAAGGTTACAATGAGCTACGATTGGGCCACTGCACTCTCCAGCCTGAGTGACAGAGTAAGACCCTTTCTCTAAAGAGAAAAAAAAAAGAAGAAAGTAGAAGTGTTGCCATTTGTGACAGCGTGATAGCATGGATACATGGATGAATCTGGAGGGCATTATGATTATGTTAAGTGAAATAAGCCAGACACAGAAAGATAAATATTACAGTATTTAACTTATACATGGAATCTAAAATAGTCATACTCACAGAAGTAAAGAGTAGATTGCTAGCTGCCAAGGGCTGGGAGAGGAAGAAATAGAGAGGTGATAGTTAAAGGGTAGAAAGTTTAAGTCATGCAAGACAAGTAAGTTCTGGAGATCTACTATACAGCGTAGTGCTATATAGGCTGTAAAACTAACAGCATAGCCAACACTGTATTGTTTACTTAAAATTGCCAAGAGGGTAGACCTTATGTTAAGTGTTCTTACCAAAAAAACAAAAAAATCTAATAGTAGTAAAGGAGGTAGGAGGAAACTTTGGGAAGTGATGGATATTTTCATGGCCTTGATAGTGGTAATGGTTTTGCAAACTTATTCTCAAATTCATCGAAATGTACATATTAAACATGTATAGATTTTATATGTCAAGCAGACCTCAACAGAAGGGTTCAAAAAACCCATAAAATGATACGTTGATATGTAATTTTATCAAGGAAAAATATAAATGTGTACTCATATACCTTGTTTGTGGAAATGTATGAGAATTATACAAACTTTTGGCACGTAATATTGAAATATCTATCCAATTTTAGATGTGAATATCCTTTGACCAAATATTTCTGCTATATTCCTTAGAAACATCCCACAACCACCAGGAATTTTTCATTCATCAACAATAATGATGAAAAATTGAAAGAATCAAATGATCCTTAAATAGAGAAATCATTCAATAAGAATGGTAGATACATGAATAGAATATAATGTGGCTATTAAAAATTATAAAAAGTTCCACATGTGTTGATGGAAAACTATCAAAGATACAAAGTGGAAAAAAAATACAAATCAAAATCCCATAAGCTCTAGAGGAGTGTATTTAATATTGTCCTATTTTGTTAAAATAAGCCAAATATAAGTAAACATATATATATATCAAAAAGTTAGAACAATATCCAAAAACTGTTGACAATGTATATTTCAGAGAGGGTGAAGTAACTGAAAATTTTATGTTTTACAATTTCTATTTATATCGTGTTTTAGTTTGGTATAATTTTGTGTTCCTTTTATTATCAGGAAGAATATGAAAATTATTTTGACAGAAAGATTTAAAAAGTTAATGGCTCTTTCTGAAAAGAAAAAAAAAATAGAGGTGGTGATTTTGTTCTCAAGAATGTTCAATAAGAAGAAATCCTAGTCCTACCAGAATCTGGAAATCCCATTTTGTAAATAATGAAAAAAAAATATGTAAATGGTGATTTAATAGATTTAAAGAGCCTCCCCCAAGCTCTTTGTATGCTTGACTCCTTTATGTTTGGCAGGTGTTAACTTAGATACCATCTCACAGAATCATTCCTTGAGCTAGCTAACTGAGGTACTCTGTTTAATATCTATTACAAGAGCTGCTTTATTTTCTTCGTATCACTTATTACAGTCTGCAGGTTTTTTTAAAAAAATTATTTGTCTCCCAATGAATCTGCTCCTATTCAGAATGTAAGTTTCAGTAGGTCAGAGACTTAGTCTGTTTTTTTTTTTTATTTTTGTATTTGCATAGAATACGCTTCTTGCAAGGCATAAAGCAAACATTCAACAATGGAATAAAAGAATGGATGAGTAGACGAGCAGGTGTTGAGGTGAAAGGTATATGAGGATTTAACTAAATACAGTGCTATCCTGATGATGATACTGTGATTAACCCAATTTGCCAGGCTAAAAAACCTAGGTTCTTCTTAATACCTCTCTTTGCCTCACTTCCAAAGTTCAAGTAAGTTTCTATCTTGAATATATCCTGAATCTGACATCTCTCTCTCTCTCTCTCTCTCTCTCTCTCTCTCTCTCTCTTTCTCTCTCTCTCTCTCTCTACCACCATCATTAATGTCATTATCAAGTTCACAACCAATCTACTGCTAATGCCTTCTACTTTTTTTTCCCCTTGGTTGAAACTTTCCAAATACTTCATGCTTCCCATGAATAAAATCCAAACTTTTTACCATGCCCAACAAAGCCCTGTCAACCCATCATATTCCAACCACACTGACCTCTCAGAATGAGGTATCTCATCCAGAGATCTTACCGGTTACTTGTCATGTGAACCTGCCTCTACTAAGATTTTCATGTGAATTTTTTCCAATTTGCAGATCTTTCCTTTAATTTTAGCTATTTTTCACATAACGGTATCTAAAATTACTGCACACATACCCCAAATGCATACACGTACAGATTTATTTGCACAAAAAATCTCTTTCTACTTCATTTATTCTCTCATCCCTAGCCTAGGTTTATTTTCTATACAGCATTTATTAATATATAGAATTTTTTTTTATTGGTTAACTTGTTTCGAGGTACCAGAAGTTAAGCTCTATTAGATGATAGACTTTGCCTTTCTTGTTTCTCGCCACATAGAATCTATATGATTTATTACTGTAACTAGACAATCTTTACTTGTTGAAAGAATAATGAAATGGAACTCATCAAGGTGAAAATATTTTTACCATTTTAAAAGAACTCACGGAGATAGAGAGTAGAATGGTAATTACTAGAGGCTGGGAAGGGTAGAGGGGAGGGGTTGGATAAAGAAGGGATGGTTAATATGTACAAAAATGCAATTAGATAGAAGAAATAAGATCTAGTGTACAGTAGCACAATAGAGTGACTATACTTAACAATAATTTATTGTGTGTTTCCAAATAACTAATAGAGTGGAATTGGAATGTTCCTAACACAAAGAAATGATAAATGTTTGATGTGATGGATATATCAATTACCCTGATCTGATCATTACACATTGTATGCTTGCATCAAAATATCACCCATAAATATGTGTAACCGTTATGTATAAACAATTAAAATATTTTATAAAGTTTTCATGTTTTCAGTCATATGCAGTTTTCATTTAGAGTGCAATAACAAAGGCAAATTTTTTAAGCTCATTCCTTTAGAAATTCTTCCTTTTTCTCTTAAAATTATCTCATCATTCTTTGTCTCACTGTTCAAGCACCTCTTCATTGAGAAAGCTCTCCCTTACCTTCCTTGATTAGGTCAAAGGCCCCTATTATACATTCTTAAAGCATCATGTAACTTCCCGTATATTGCTTATCTGAGTTGCAATTTACAGCTGTAATTTTTAAAAATGAACTTGTTTTTCCATGTCTATGTCTTCCACTAGACTCTAACTCCATGAGGACAGAGATGATATCTATTTTGGGCAGTTTAATCCTAAGTTCTTATCCCAGCACCTGGCACATCTTAGTCATTCAAAAATATTTCTCAAAAAAATAAATCAACCCAAGTGTTATTCCTCACTGTCTAGCATAAAACACATAAACACAGATCCACACCTCAGGCTTAAACTATTTGTCAACAACCTGAACCGTATGTATATTTCTTAATCGGATAGTATTTGTGTCCTTTATTTTTCTCCAAAATGGAATGCTCAGAAAATAAACTGAATGTCCCTTTTAGTTGAATTCTATATAACTCAGGTTATTATTTCATACAGCCCAAACTGATTAATTTATAAAAGGGATGAAGTACTTCCTTTCTTTCCTGTTGAGTTTGATTCCTCTTGTTGAGCTATGTAATGAACTTCACTATTTCACTTTATAAGACATTTCTCATTCTATTAACTAATAAAAAATAAGTATACTCCCCATTCCATCTACATTTCATTCCAGTCACCAAAATTTGATTCTGTAAGTATAAAAAATGCTTGTATAAATAAATTCCAACAATTGACATATATGTACATATATAATGATATGTATATGGTCTTACTCTAGTTATTGAAATATATTCTAAATATTTAAAGAATTTTTTTCCTAAACGTAGAACTGGGAAAAGACAGTTTGTTAAACATTTTTCTTTTAATCTTCCTCTCATATTTAGTGATTCATTCTTAGCAGTGTTAGCACTGAATATAGGAACATAAAGTTAAGTTCTCTCAAAAGATTGAACATTTTGTTATTTCCTGAAAGAACGAAGGAAATCAAACCCAGCCAGCCACCCTTACTTCCTAGGGTGACAATATTTTCACTTATACCTAAATCTTCGCAATAAAGTGAGAACTCAAAGAAATTAAAATATTTTTTAAATTAAATATCTATTATCATACAATTTTATTGTTTTTCAAATTTCAACCCAGAAAGGGTTTGTTCACCTCTTATAAGCATTTGCTTGGTCTATGCTAGAAAATATACCCAAATAGAAAATAGAAGGTTTATTTTGCAAGTATATGCTCATTACAGTATTATGTACAGTAAAAAAAACCAATGATTAAATTCAAATGTCCAAAGATTTTAGAAATAGCCAACTACTTACATACTAGAGAAAACTATGAGGCATATCCACAAATCTTTCAAAAAGATGATATGGTCCTTGACCTCATACAGCTCACTGCATATGGCTTCACCACATCAATCTTCAGGTATGTACATTACTTTAAGTATATACCTGCTGGGATGTACTTCAATTTAGGTGCTTACCATAGAGAACTGTGCACATTATTGTTTGATTACAACCAACAAGTGCCCAAAAAGTGTCCTAAAAGAGCTTTTATATTAGTCAAATTTAACTAGTTTGTGTTGCAGAGGTGCCTTTCCAAAAATATATATAACATATACATGTAACATATATATAATATATATATATAAAATATATGTATGACATTTCAGAGGGACCATGAATGATAAATGGGAGTTTAAAGACAAATGGGGTGAAGACATTGGTCAAGGGAATGACATCTTCAAAGGCCATGTGGTGCAAGCAATTTAGTGAGTTCCAAGAACTGAAAAGAAATGCAATGTATTTATTCCATGGAACAAGGTAGGATGGTAGAAAATGAGATGTAAGAGGTGGTTAGGGAAAAAATTACAGATTCTCCCTAACTTAGGATGAGGTTACATCTTGATAAACCCATCAAAAATTGAAAATATTGTAAGTCGAAAATGAATTTATTATTAGTATGCCTAATCCTACCAAACAGCTTAGCCTACTCTATCTTAAACTTGCCCAGGACACTTATATTAGCCAACAGTTCAGCAAAATCATCTGACACAAAGCCTATTTTATAATAAAGCATTGAAAATCTCATGTAATATATTGAATACTATACAGAAGTACAGTTTCTACCAAATGGGTATTGCTTTCATATCATCATAAAGTTGAAAAATCATAATTCTAACCATTGTAAGTCAGGAAATTTCAGTATCTCAAGAGATGTTAGATTTTAAACTAAGTGAAAATAAACACCCAACCACCCAAGGGTTTCAAGCAAGGAAATGATACAAACATTTCTTGGTTGACAAATACTCAAATCCATTCTGTCGAGCAGAAATATTCTTAAATGAAAGTGGGTGCCATGAGACACCCTTATATCACATAGCTAACTACAGTGGCTCAGAATCCATGATCAGAAGTCACACTTGGCTCTCCTATGTACATTTTTCATTGCAAAATGATATTGTTTCTTGCCAATACTGTGATCTCATCAAATATTGTCATCTTGGTGAAACTGGATTCACAGAGTCAGTTAACATTCCCTAAGTGATCCCTCACTGCAAGGTCCCTTTTATCATTTAAACTAAAAGAATATGTGTCCAGTAGGCATTACTCAACCATTAAAATGTGTCTTAAATGCTTATAAAAAAAGAAAAAAAGAAAAAATCTATTATAGAATTAAACTTAAAAAGAATATAAAGCTGTTACTATGATCATACTTTTCAAAAAGGAGGCATAACAAAATTTATATTTTCTGTGGCTCTATATTTCCATGTTGTTAATCATAATTACATATTATATTTAGAAGGATAAACAAATCAAGGAAACTTTTTTTTAAAGGAAATCTTTTCTTTTCTACTAGATGCCCATACTGAGTTAAATTGATGGGTAAAATTTCTGAATTCTCTTAGACTAGATACTACCTAATATTCTTAAAGTTTTATAACAAATAAGTCTATACTATTATATCAGAAATTAATATTTCTATTCAGTCACCACCTGAGGCAGCCTCAGAATAAAACTAGATTTCCAAATTTAATGAACTTATATCTCCAAATGTAGGAATTTAATTAAATATTTGTATTCATTATTGTTCAACTTTTGTCCTTCTTGAAAATTTCCCTTTATTCAAAGAGAGGTGCAGTCACTTATTTAAATTTCCCTCTACATTCCCTCCAAGAATATTGACTCTTATCTGCTTTAAGGTTAACGCTTCTAAAGCTTTCTCATCAGCCCCTTGTTGGGAACTCTCTCTCCTCCAGAGTCGCCTAGAAAATGTGCTGGACTCCCACTCTGGACTTGAAATTTTTTCACCTACAGATCTAGGACAAAATATTTCAACTTCCTTTACTTTCATTTCCTTATCTGAAAATTGCAGACAATATAGCATGTGCCTTAAAGGTTGTGAGGATCAAATTAAATTTCCATGTAAAGTAAACACATATGTCCCCTAATAAATGACATTCACTCAATAACTATTAGCACCAGAGAAATAATTTCACAGGTTGTTACAGGTTGGATTCTCTGGGAAGTAGAACCTGAAGTGGAGTTTGGGGTGAAGTTTATTTGGGGATGGTCTCAGGATCAACACCTGTAGAGGGGAAGAGACAATAAGGAAGCAGAATGGGGCAGATAGAAGTTGATTCAGTCTTACCAAATGCCACAGATCTCCCCACAGGGAAGGGAAACCAGCCCTCTAGAGTTAGCCTGCATCATATCAGAGTCTGGACCTCTTGACTCAGGAATCAAGCAGTCATTGGATACAGGCTGTTCCTACCTTGAGGCAACTCTTTCTATCCTAGGACAATTTCTGGAGAGGATTCATAGTTAAGAGCTGTCAGCTGCCAGCACTTTCAGCAGCTGGGGGCATAATTCCTACAGTCCTGAAGGGGGGAGGAATCGATGTGGCTCATCCCAGTATCCCTGACATTGGTTGAAGAGAAAGACAACATGTTCCTATGTTTCCCTTTTCTCTAGGTTCCTATCCAAACTCTAACTGCAAGGGACTGCATTTCATACAATTTAGTAAAGATCTTTGGCCGCACTTTCAATGGACTTTCCATTCTTTTTATTGCAAATTTTTTTTTCTTCTCCATTCCTTCTATTTTTTTCTGGACTTGGTTTGCTATTGTAATTTACATATAACAAAAAAAATTAGTCTTTTAAAAATGTGATTTCCTTACCCTTTACCCAATATTACAAACTGCCTCCTCAGAATATTAAAAATGATAAATTTTCACTTTGAGGAAAATGTTAAAAATAAAGTTTGAATAGGTAAACATGTTTCCCTGAAGGTTTGTATTATTTGATTATTTCATATTTTAACAGCAAATGTTAGTTATTGACTTGGCCTGCTCCTTCCCAAGGAGACCCATAAAAATAACACGTGCCTCTGAATAATTTTCTAGCTGAAGCAGGTTTTGCTTTGTGTCCCAATTATTACTATCTTCATTGTATTGTAGAGAAATCAGTGTCGTACACTAAATCGTCTATTAACAATCACAATGTGTACAAATTACCATTGTTCCAGGGCATCTCAAGGGTCCAGGCTGTCTGCATATGATAACAGCTTGTTGTGATCCAAATTACGGAGAATTTAAAAAAAACTGAATTGGAAAAAATACTGCTGTTTTGCCATTTTTTTTAAGGAATCTGTTTTTATATATGATGCCAATTTAAAGATTGCTCTTGGGAAGTAAATACCTTCTTCAGTCAGGTTAAAAAAAAGAAGGGAGGGGAGGGAAAAGAAGAGGAGAAGAGAGAAGAGAAAAAATGTATATCCCAAAGGAAGTGTGAGTGAAAGTGTCCTGGACTTCTGCCTCAGGAAAAGAAAAAAGGAAGATTAGTAAAAAGCTCTAAAAATATATAAACCCCTTTATGCTATTAAGAATAATTAACAAATGAATAATAAGATTTAAATTTATAACCATATGTTAATAAACTGCCATTCTTTTAGTAGGCTAAAATTTCGAATTAAATACAAATTTTAAGTGCTGATGCTAAGGTCTTAGCAGGTGAGGAAGCCGTCCTTTGATATTTAGAACACCGCACTCCTCCAGTCCCACTCACTCACAATGAAGACACCCATTTTCATTTCAGTCTCAATTTACAAGGCCTTTATCTTTTTGGTATATTTAAAGGTAAAAGTCAAATGACTGAATTTTACATGTATCTACAAAAGAATGTGTTAACCAGATCAATACAAATAACTCTTAGCAGAGACATAATGAGCTAACGATGGTATGAGTGGAAAGTTCTGATACAAAAAATATAGAAACAGGCCGGGCGCGGTGGCTCACGCCTGTAATTCTAGCACTCTGGGAGGCCGAGGTGGGTGGATTGCTCAAGGTCAGGAGTTCAAGGCCAGCCTCAGCGAGAGGGAGACCCTGTCTCTACTAATAATAGAAAGAAATTAATTGGCCAACTAAATATATATAGAAAAAATTAGCCGGGCATAGTGGCGCATGCCTGTAGTCCCAGCTACTCAGGAGGCTGAAGCAGGAGGATTGCTTGAGCCTAGGAGTTTGAGGTTGCTGTGAGCTAGGCTGACGCCATGGCACTCTAGCCTGGGCAACACAGTGAGACTCTGTCTCAAAAAAAAAAAAAAAAAAAAAAAACCTGTGGTTCCAGGGTCCCCAGGGCAATTGCTAAGGTAGAGCAATTTTGCTGCCTTTGCCATTTTCTGCCTCCCCTTTATGCCCTTCCTTCTCTCTTTTGTACCAACCTTCCTCCTCCTTATTCCAAATAATATTATTCCCCAAAATATTATCATCCCTCCCAGGGGCATTTGTATTTTAATCAGTGTCTCTTCAAGATTCAAGGTAGAGTCAATATGACAGGCACTAGGAAGAAATTTGGGTTCAAGTAGAGAGAAGATACTGGTTAATAGCCCTCAAATCACGCAGGGGGATAAGAGGCTCAAGAATGGAGCTTGTGTTCATCCCAGAATGCATGGTCTCACTAGGAGAAAAGGGCCCCCCTGTGTACAGGGTCTGTACACAAAGCCAGCACTGGGAACAGCCCAGTGCCCAGTGCCTCCCTGCTCCAGGTGCCCCCAACTGCTGCTGCAGCTCAGAGGCTGGGGCTGGGCCCCCAGGAGAAAGTCTGCCTTCTAGTCCCAGCCTCTCAAACCACAACGCCAAGTCCTGAGACCCCTACTCCATGATGTGGGAGGCTCAAGAGAGCCCAAAAAAGCAGCTTTATGGTTCCCAGCCCAAACTCACGGTAGACACGTAGATTGTAGTCCCTTGTGGCAAAGATCTGGGATGTCCTCAGGTTGACTTGAGCTTGGTAAAGCCCTGAGTCCTCCCAGCTCAGATTGCTGATGTGCAGGGAGTAGCTGGGCTCCAGGAAGCTCACTCGGCCCTGGTAATGCGGGTCGGTCACTGTGATGTTACCAGGATGCCCCTGTTTCTCTAGCACCACAGTAGCAAGCCTCTTTTGGGAGTACCAGATGATGTCCTCAACCTCTTCATTGGACGGTATTTCCAGAGGGAGGGAGATAGATTCATGAAGGATGGCGACCACTTCCTCAGGATCCACATCATCTCCAGAGTCCCCTTTGGCTGCAGATATAGGAAGAAAAGCGATGGAAAAGCTGGTGTCTCTGGGCTGCTAATCCGGTAGTGGGGCTATAGCTCTATCTCGCCCGAGCAGCTGCTGTGGCCCACGCACTAAATCCTGTCCTCCAGCTACCTCTAGATTTGCGCTGCACCTGAGAAGAGCACCTACCAGGAGTTGGCTCCCATGTGTCCCTTCACCCTCCAAATTTCACCTTCTCCTTTGTCATCCTAGGGCTGCCTCCCTTTCTTATCCCCAGGTGTCCTGTCTCTTGGTCCTGCCCTAAAGCCACATCCTAGTCCTTGGTACTCCAGAAGAGCTGACACGTTCAGGACCAAAGGAAATGTCTTGCTAGCCCTGCCCAGTGGAGCAGGAGAACAGAAGAGGAAGAAGGCAGTCCTGCGCAGGGGCTGGCAGTCTCACTCACCCTCCCGGAGCAGCAGGAGAAGGAACAGGCAAGGAAGAGCCCCCATGTCAACAGCCCTGGCCCCAGGATAGGTGACTCACTCAGCCCCCAGGGCTGTGAAGAAGACCGCTTTGGGAGACTCCTAGAGACTGTGCCAGCCTGGCAGGGCTAAGGAGAGGGAAATGATTCTCCCCCTAACCAGCAGCCCTCTAACTTCCTCCATCCTTACTAACCCCTCCCTGTCCATGATGGAAAGAGTTCTCTCTCAGCCACTGACTCATGTTGCCCATCCACCAAACTCAGCTCAAATCCCACTTTCTAAGTGATGCTTTCCCAGACCCTGTGCCCTCTAGATTCCCAGACCCCCATACATACCACATACCCCGAACTCTTAGAACACTCCTTATCCTGTCATTTGGCTCCCAGCATAGTCTGCCCCAGCTCCCTCTTGGCAGTTCCTATGTTGCTGTGATCACTTGATCTTATAAACATCTTATTATCCCCAGATAGATGCCACCTTTTATTTCCTCTGCATGTCCCGCTGTTGCCGCCCCCATGCTAAACACCTGTCAGCACTCAGTTGACGTCTTTAGAATGGATGAACGAAGTCTTTCTATTTAACGCTTGTTATGCTTCCATTTGAGAAACTATTCAGAAGGGGGAAAATTTTATCCTCTTTAAAAAAAGCAGTTTGGACAGGAAAGTTGATCTAGGTTGTTGATATTATGAAAAGACTTTAAATCATTCCATAAGAATATGATGTTGATCAAAGTGACAGGAAATCAGATTCAGGAAGAGACTGCAGAGGTTAGGATGAGGGTTAGAAAAACCTTTCTGATAGTCAGAGCTGTCCAGGATGTGATGGGTCGCCTTGGGAGGTAGTTTCTGTCTGTACCTTGGGATTCAAGGTAAGACCAGACAATCACTTGCTTGGATTGTCCAGTCTTAGCTTGCAAAACCTCTGGCATCAGATAGATTTTCAGACTGGAAAATCTTTAAGTTTCTTCTAATAATCATTTCTATGAGTCTGTGCCATGATGGGGAAGTAAGAGTGGCGTCTCAAGACCAGGGCATAGTGGAGGCAGACATTCGGCTTCAGTCCCAAGCCAACATTTCATATCTTTTGGTTAGTGAATTCAGCACTTGATTAAATGTGTATGGAGCAGCTTCTGTGGCTCCCATACTGTCCCTAGTGCTGCGGAACTAGTAATGACCAAGAATTTTAGATAGTGACTTCATGGAGCTCAGAGGCTAACAATGGACATTGGACAAGGAACTACAAGTTTAATGAGGCTTACCAAAGGAAAAATTGAGGGCACCTATAACAAGGAGATCTGACAAAGCTGGAGTCAGGAGGGTTGGGGAGAAGCCATCAGGGAGAGATAGTATTTAAGGTGATACCTCCAGGATGAGTAGGGGCTGCTAAGTGCAGAACAGAATGAAGTGAATAGTTCTTAAAGTTCAATTTATGACTATAAAGCCACAGGGATTGGGATTTTTTTAAAAGGTAGATCAGGTTTCAGTCTGAGTAGGAAACATTTTTACATGAAAAATTTATTTAAACAAATAAAATTAGATCCAGCAACCCCACTACTGGCTATACACCCAAAGGAAATGAGATCAGTACGTTGGAGAGGTATCTGCATTCCTGTGCTCACCACAGCCTCATTCACTCTGTATATGACAGGAAATTGACCTACATGTCCATCAACAGATGAATGGATAAAGAAAATGTAGTACATATACACACGATGGAATACTATTCAGCGGTAAAGAAGAAGGAAATCCTGCCATTTGTGATGACATGGATGAGCCAGGAGGACATATTAAGTGAAATAAGCCAGGCACAGTAAGACATGATCTCACTTACTATATATATGCAATTTAAAAACTCAAACTCAGAAGGACAGAGTAGAATGGTGGTTACCAGGAGGTGGATTGGGGAGATTTTGGTCAAAAAATTAAAAATTTCAGTTAGATAGCAGGAATAATTTCAAGGGATCTATTATACAACATAGTGATTATAGTTAATAACTATGTATTGTATTCTTGAAAATTTTAAGGATTCTCACCACAAAAAATGATAAGTATATGAGGTAATGCATGTGTTAATTAGTTCAATTTAGCCATTTTACAATTTACACATGTTTAAAAACAATATATTGTACACCATTAATATATACACTTTTTGTGAATTCAAAAATAAAAATAGGCCAGGCATGGCAGCTCACACCTGTGATCCCAGCACTTTGGGAGGCTGAGGCAGGAGGATTGCTTGAGGTCAGGAGTTTGAGACCAGGCTGAGCTAGAGTGAGACTCTGTGTCTACAAAAAATAGAAAAATTAGCCAGGTGTGGTGGTGTGTACCTGTAGTCTCAGCTACTTGAGAGGCTGAGGCAGGAGAATCGCTCAAGCCCAGAAGTTTGAGGTTGCTGTGAGCTATGATGATGTCACTACACTCTAGCCCAGGAGACAGAGACTCTAGCCTGGAACTCTATCTTAAAAAAATAATAATAAAAATTTAAAAAATGATAAAATAAAAGCAAGGAAAAAAAATGAAACAAGGTCATGAGCATAACATTCAGAATTTAAAGGGTAAGTATATGAGTTAGGTTCCCTAAGCAGCAGATGCTGGAGTTGGGAGTAAAAGAGGTTTAATAGAGGGGTAATGTCTGTGAAAGACAAAAGGAGAAGGAGGCAGGATTGAGACAGAAGAGCCTCAGCTGGCCATGTAAATATCACAGTCTCTGCTGACTCAACAGAGAAGTCTGGTGCAAAGGTTGCCCATTCAAAGAGGCCTGTGTTGGACAGGCATGTCCAGGCACCAGGGCCCTGTCTGTGCTAGAATGTCCAGGTGCCAGTACCCAGACCCTGCACAGCCTGGGCTGGGGCTGCTCAGGAAGAGTGTGGATTCTGAAGGTGCCGCGGCCGGAACTGTCAGGTAACTGCACTCCTCGCAGGCAAAGATGAGTGTTCTCTTGAAGGGAGAACCGGGGGGCACCTTCCTGAATGCTATAGTGAGTTTGCCGATGGCCAGAAGGTAACTGCGTTCAGATTTATTAAACCTGTCTCCATAAATAGGCATAAACAGTCCATTATGCCAATTGAAGAGAGGGAAATAATTTCCACCCCCCGTCCTCACTAGGCTCTCTCAGTCCAGTGTGGAGAAAGTGGCTTCTCAGAGCATGATTTTCAAGTCTAATTTTCATTCTTGCTCATGGACTGTGATTCAAATGCAACTTCATTTCCGTCTCTCACTACCCCTCTAAGCTTACTCAGTGGGGTAATCTTCCCCGCCCCACATGAGAACTCTGGCCCTGGTGTCTTGCCTCAGCTCACAAATGAGTACTTCCCGTCCTATGTAATATACACTATTCCAGTACTACTTTTTAATCAAATAATCTCCCCTTCTGGCCCTGTTCCAGGCAGGAAGCAGTCAGGAAGGGAAAGGGCTCTCTGCTCTCCGCACGCACTCAGCTTACCTCTCCCTCCCTGCTCTCCTCAGCAGTGCTCCCCTCAGCTCGCTTCCCCCCACTCATGTTTCCCCTCTCCAGAAGGATGGGGAGGGTGGGGAGGTGACAAAACTGTTCTTACCTGGCTGAGGGGCTTTGCACTCCATGGGCCTGGCAGATGGTTAAGCTGAACTCTTTTCTGTTGAGCAGCAGTTTTGCTGGGTAAGAGTTTTCTCTTGTTTCCTCTTTCCTTCCCTTGATGCATAGTAGATGCATCTCTATTCTGGATGGTCCTTTGCAACTCTTTCATCAGCCTCTGGACATCTAGCTACACACCTCAATGCCTCCCCTCCCTCTCCCCAATGCCCCTATTATTGTACGGCACCCAGGACCACCAAGCAGGCTGTCTTGTGAATAGCCCTCACTGCCCACCGTAGACATTCCTTGCCCTGACAGATTCCAGGATCCATAACACAGCCGTATGCTCCTGTCTTCCTAATGGGAGCCTATAATCGGTTTTAACTTTCCCAGATCTATCTTAGGCTCCTGTCCCCTCTGACTCTCATCTGCAGGACACACATTCCAAAGCTCCCCAAG
This sequence comes from Lepilemur ruficaudatus, assembly GCA_963574885.1. Taxonomy (NCBI): domain Eukaryota; kingdom Metazoa; phylum Chordata; class Mammalia; order Primates; family Lepilemuridae; genus Lepilemur; species Lepilemur ruficaudatus. The sequence continues at coordinate 25,506 of CAUYRT010011739.1, forward strand.
TTCTCTCTGTGAGGTCTCCCTCACCTGGCTTGTGGTCAGAGGTAATATCACCTATCCTTTGGGGAAAAGGTGGGGACTCACAGTAAAGTAACAGGTATTTCCAAAGAAGTCGCTTTCCTGATCTCCCTTTCTCAACCCTCCATCCGGGATGAGGGGGTTCCAAGAGAAGCAGCATAGGTTCTCCTTAATTCGCACTGTAAATTCCACAAGGGGAGATCTCCCTCACCCTGCCTTTGATCTCCTGAAACCTGTCACACTGTCAGCTCAGTGTAACTGAGGCAGGAGGAGATCCATTCTGACATCTTGCTACTGCAGACATTTAGGGCTTCCTGTAGCACAGCCTGTTCACCCACTTGACTTCTACACTGCTGTCATCGGTAGTTTCATGATGGGGTCCCCCCTGAAATTTGTACCCTGGGCATTCTCTGCTTTTTTGCTTCCAGGCTGTCTCTGCAATAGTGCAAGCCCACTCTACCTGAGAGCAGGTGCAGCTGGGAAGTATGGGTGGGGTGTGCATGCACCAGCCAATGGAGCACCGAGTTGGCAGATAGATAAATATCCCAGCCCCCTGCCCTGTTCCATGGGACAATTCTGAGGCATGTTCTCTGTGGTTCCTCGGAGGGATTGGGCCCCAGTTGTACACAGTCATAATCAGCTACTAACACACCCTTTTTTGGCTTTTCTCCCTTTCCTGTCTCATTTTCCTCATTCTTTCTTCTTGGATCATATCCCAGAAAGACTTCCTCCACCCACGTTCTTATCAAAGGGTGTGCTTTGGAGGGAGACCAAACTAAGACATTACTATATATGAGAAAGTAATTGCACCACTAAAATTTAGTTCTTCTCTCTCTTCTGCCTAGGTCTTTAGAAGCATGTAAGCCAAGGAGAAATAAGACCCCTACCCCTATTCTAATAAAACAGGAAAGAAGGAACAGGGAAAAGCTGGCCTTGCTCTCATGGTAAGGATGAAATGAGGGCAATAAAGGGTCAAACCTTTCTCAAACTCTCTCCTCAGCTTCACTTCCAATGGGGAAAATGGGGACCCACACGGCAGAGCCTTGGCCCTAAAGGAGCCATTAACGAGTAAGTTCCAAATAAATCACCTCCCTCCCAAGGCAAAGCATGTAGAGACCTACATGTAACTTCTATTCTGGGGTCAGCCTGTGCACTTGATATATGGTTTCCGTTTTTCTTTCCTTTTCTTTTTCTAAGTGCTAGTGTTAAAGGGTTGATTATTCAATTGAAACTTGAAGGCGACTGGAGAGAACTGAAAGAGTTTGCAAATTGTTGAAGTGCACCCAAAGGACTCATTATGAATTGCAGGAGAAAAGAGTGTTCCTTACAGAGGGACCGACCTGTGCAAGATCCTTTAAGTGGGAGAGAGCAGCGCGTTGGGGCACAGACAGAATCTCCAGCAGGTGGGGCAGAGAGAGGGAGGTGGAGAAGAGTCTAGAGAGATGGACTGGAGGCAGCTCACCAGGGCCTGTAGACCTGCTGAAGAGTTTTCAAGTTATACGCACTCAAGGCTACCTTTGACAGGGCGGGGAAGTATAGGATGGGAGGCAAAGGGAAAACATAGGGTAGAGGGAAAGTTTTATTGCAGATTATTTTTTTTAAGAGTGGAGAGATTTGCACATATTTAAATGCTAAGGGGAAGATCCAGGAGGGAGAGGGGTTGAAGGCATAAGGAACCAGCAAGAATCAATGCAGCAAGCCATCTCTCTCAGGCTCCACCCCAATAAGATGGGAGGGAGCTGAGGTTCAGAGCCCAGGAAGAGGAACTGGCCTTAGACTACAAGATGGTCCTCCACTATAATAAGAAAACAGTCAGAAATCAAATTCAGAAACAATTTTAAAATTTAAGACATAAATTTAGAAACAACATATCAGAAGATACGCAACAAGAGAAGAATATGCATTGGTTATATTTATTAGATTAATTGAATGTTGAAGTGATTCCTAAATAAAGCGTATATCTAGAATTGTTTTAAAATTCTATATTGTTTAATTATATTAATTTTTATGTTTAAATTAAATGAGGCACAGCTTGGTTTTTTTCCCTTCTTTTTTATTTTCTTTGCCTAATTCAGCAAGTTCTAGAAAGTTTGTTTTTGTTATTAAAAATTTATATAAAAATCTGATAAAGAAAGCTATTTATTCTTAATATTTACAGTGTTCTCATTTTAGTTACTATTAATAAAAAAGCTCTTGGTGCCTGTTAAAAAAAGGAAAGAAAACATGGGCAGAGATGCAGACAGGTTTGCATGCGGCAAGAAGTTAAGAGGAGTCCCGCCTAATGGCTTCAATTTTCTCTGTAAAGTGGAGGCAAAGTTACCTACTGAAACTGAAGGTTGGAGGGAAAGGCATATCAGGAGAATGGCCGCAGTTTGAAACAGATGAGGTGACTGTGTGTCAAGGTTTCTTGGGATAGTTCCAGTGTAAGCCTGTTGTCCTGGTCTAATTATCAATAGTGCCCCCTTTCACTCTCAGAAAAATGTCCTGGTTTTAGATGGAAAAAAGAAAAAGAAAGAAAGGAAGGAAGGAGAGAAGGAAGGAAAGAAGAAAGGAAGGAAGAAGGAAGGAAGGAAGGAAGGAAGGAAGGAAGGAAGGAAGGAAGGAAGGAAGAAAGGAAGGAAAGGAGAGAAAGAGAGGAGAGGAGAGGAGAGAGAAAGAAAGAAAGAAAGAAAGAAAGAAAGAAAGAGGGAGGAAGAAAGAGGGGGAGGAAGAAAGAGGGGGGGAGGAAGGAAGAGGGGGAGGAAGAAAGAGGGGGGGAGGAAGAAAGAGGGAGAGGGGGAGGACGGAAGGAAGGAAGGTGGGCAAACTTGTTTGGAGGATAAATTATGTGTTTACCCTAGAACAAAGGCAAAGTCTTCTTAAAAGTATCACAGTGAGATAGCTAAACTTTAAGAGTTCAAGGCTGTCGTTACCATTTCTGGTCAACAAGTTGCCCTAGGGATCTGGAAGGAGGCAGTGGGGGCGGACGCTGGATAAGAGCATGCACGTGGGACCAAATTGCTTGCGTTTCTTCATCTGCAGAATGGGATACTCACAATACCCACATTGCATGTAGGGCGGAAGTGAAAATCAAACGAGAGACTGCCTAGAAAGCATTCAGCACGGAGCTTGGCACACGGTGAGGGCTCAACGACACCAGCGGTAGCTATTCAGAAGGTTGGCGAAGCATAAAGATCGTGGGCCCCGGCATTATGAAGACCTGGGGCCCCTTGGTCATTGGCCAGGGCCCGCGGTTATTGAAGAAAAAGCACAGGAAGTCTCTAACATAAGACACGTGAATAGGTTTATTCAAGAGCATTGTCTGGCAGCACCAATCAGCCGCTGATCTGAGGAGAGAGCG
>CAUYRT010011740.1:0-33420 GCA_963574885.1 Lepilemur ruficaudatus
AATTCTCACCTACCAGAATAATACATTTCCTAAGGATTCTGAATAGCTTTGTGTGAACATATGCTTTCATTTCTCTTGGCTTAGAGTGGAATGGCTAGATCATATATTAGGTATAGAGTTAACTTTTTAAGTAAATGCCAAACTATTTTCCAAAGTGGTTGAACCATTTTACATTCTCACCAACAATGTATGAGACATCTTCACCAACACTTAGCATTGTCAATTTAAATTTTTTTTAGTTAATCTATATAGTGTAGTGGCTCTCAACTGGGGATGATTCTCCCCCGCCCCCGGGACATTTTATAATGTCTGCATATATTTTTGATTTTCACAACTGGTGGGGAGAGGTTGCTACTGGTATATAGTAGGTAGAGGCCAGAGATGCTGATGAATATCCTACAATGGACAAGACAGCTCCCCAGAATAAAGAATTATCAGCCCAAAATGTTAAGTGCTGATGTTGAGAAACTCTGGTGTAGTAATATCTCATTGTGGTTTTAAATTTGCATTTCCTTAACAACTTTTGATACTGAACATCTTTTAATATGCTTATTGGTCATTTATATATCTTCTTTTGTGAAGTATCAGTTCAAATTTATTTTTTTGTCCATTTTTAAAATTGGGTTGGCTGTCTTGTAATTTGAGCTGTTAGTGTTCTTTGTATATTCTAAATGCAAGTATTTTATCTGATATATGTGTTGTAAATATTTTCTTCCAGACTGTGGCTTGTTTTTTCATTGTCCTAATGGCAGCTTTTGAAGATCATAAACTTTTAATTTTGATATGGTCTAATTTATCAATTTTTCTTTAATGTCTCATGCTTGTGTTCTATCTATGAAACCTTTGCCTACCCCAAGGTTGCAAAGAATTTTTTGTTTTCTTCTAGAAGTTTTATAGCTTTAGGTTTTAATTTAATAGATCATATAAATTTTATTATATTTGAAAACCAAATTGCTGAAGTGTTTCTCTCCAGGGAATGGGATTATGGGGGATGACATGCACTTTTTAAAATATATCTACTGTATCTATCTCCCTGCCATAATTATTATAAATGCTATAGTACAGATAATTTTGAGGAGTGGGAAAAGAATGGGATGGAAAAATATATCTCTAACAGGGCTAATTTTATTTATTGTTGTTATTCTTCTAGGGAACAAATCTGACCCTAAAGTCTTCTGGTATAATTGCATGTATGCATGTTAAATCAAGTACTGTCTGATTATTTTCTATTAACTCCATGCAGTGAAAAAGTGTCTTTCTTTCAGAGACTACAGTAGGCAAATACTAGTATTAAACAACACAGTTTGACTTCTAGTATCCTTGGATCCTAAAAAAGCATCTCTTAAAAGCAATATTAGCCCTGCAAATACGGGAACATGGCTTTGCAAGAGGCGTGGAGTGTGTGGGCCATTGCCTGCAGCCTGTATGTGGCCTCGGCACCCACCGTGCCCTACCCGCAGCGGCCCTGGAGACTGCACTGTACAGGGGACCCACTTTGCTCTCAGTGCCTAAATTTACAGAGAAACATGAATGGATAACAACATAAAATGGTATCAGAGTAGTGGGAATCAGCAACTTTGCACAGGAAGCTTTGGGAGATATTGTTTACTGTAGTCTGCCTGAAGCTGGGGCAAAATTAAACAAGATGAGTTTGGTGCTTTGAAAAGTGTGAAAGCTGCTAGTGAACTTTATTCTCCCTTATCAGGTACTTAGAAGTACCTGAAATTAAAGAAGCTCTTGCAGAAAATCCAGGACTTGTCAACAAATCTTGGTATGATGATGGTTGGCTGATCAAGATGACACTGAGTAACCCTTCAGAACTAGATGAACTAATGAGTAAGGAAGCATATGAGAAATATGTAAAATCTACTGAGGAGCGGAAAATGGAACCTCTAAATACACAAGTATGAAATAACTTTTTAAAAACAAAACAATATTAGTTGATTCCACATGGAAAACTAGGCAGCACATACCATAGAGGCAAAGAGAATCCACTATTTAAAACTGATCCCCCCTGCCCATCCCCCTTATCTCAGGACCTGGCCTGTGCCGTGGAAGCAGTGCATTGGACAAAGAGACCCTTCTAAAAAGCTTCCTACTGTTTGACTACTGGTATCACAAAACAACAACTAAAGAAACTTTCCTATCAATCTGTGGCTGCAGAAATGAAAAAATGGTACTGGAATTGCACAATGGTACATATAGTGACATGAGAGAAGGTATCTTTGAACTGGGTTTGAAGATTTACCTTTAAAAATATATATTAATTGTCATAAAGTTAAAGTCTAAATTGTTCACTTGATAATAGTCTAAAATTCATACATTTTAATGTCTACTCTGAAAGAGAGATTTAGAGCTTGAAGATGATTTCAGGATACTTTTCTACCCTCTCTGCTTACAAAAAATTATTTACTCTGGAAGATTTACAATAATGTAAGCTGTAAATAGGGGACTAAAGGAGGAAGAATGTCCCTAAATTTTACAAGGAATTTCAAAGACCTATAATTTTTAAGCATTCTAAATAGAGCTCCATGTCCTAGAAAGACTTTCTAGCCACTGATGACTAAGGACACTACTAGGAACAATGGAAATCAGTTTAAAACACAATAATTGAACCAAAAAGTTGGCCTCCAGACTAAATGCACTTGATTCATGGCAATTGTACTATTCAGAACAACTCTCATGAGAAGCAGGAATGATTTTTCTTTATTAAATGTTTTTCTTGAATGTGAATTATTGCTTAAGATGCTGTGAATACTGAATTTAAAATGTCTCCTTCCTTTCGCCTCCCCTCCCCCATCCACTTCCAAAAACAAGCAAATTTGTCTACTCCCTGTGTTTTTCTTAGTGAGGAAGGAAATGTTCAACTTATTTTCCTGTATAAATTTGTACCCACTTAAAGTCTAAATTGCTGAGCTTCTTCAACCCCTTAGAACTCCTCAGTAAGGTTCTTAAGATATTAAGGTTACCAACCCTCAAAATGTTAGGTATCCCCTCACCCACTACAAGTGGCAGGTAAAAATAAAATGTCCTTTTAGCTTGGCCACAGCTTTTCCAGACACTTGAGTCTTAGAGGCATGTGTCTGTTTCCCCTGATTCTCCACTCTCTGGTCCTACATTAGCTTGAGTAAGATCCCTAGCTCTGCAACCCTCAGAATCTGAACTTGAATACTTCACAAGAAAGCTATGCTAGGACCCCTTGATCTGAGAATCTGGTCTAAGGAGAGATATCACAATCAAGAATATGAAGAGTGGGTTCTGGAGAAGCAAGAATACCAGAAAAATGTCTTAGGACTGTGAATGCCCACAAAGGCACGATCAACGTTCTCTGTTCAGAGCATTTGCATAAAGCTATAGGTTACTATTAATAAGTCTCTTCTTATGCATGCAGAGTATACCAGGGAGAAAAGACAGTGGGAGATTTCTCCAGTGTATCAATAGACAAGTCACGTTTTTTGTATCTCAAAATATTCTATTCTCAGCTGCCTAAAATTATTTCATCCATAACTTTCAGGATGGGGTGGAAATAATTGAAACAGAGGAAGAATAAAAATAACCAGGACCTGAGTTAGAGAGGAATATGTCATAAAGGAAAAAGTATGTCTGGAATTTAAGATCCTAAGGTCTTGGAAAGAACCATAAAATCTCACATTAATTAATGAATATGGTTCTATGTAGGAACTATAGAATAAAATGTAAAATGTATATAGAGTTTTATGGTCCACAAATTAATTTCACATAGAGTAACTTGTATAATTTCTCACAACAACCTTGTGAGACAGATCTCATTATTCTTGTGTTACCCAAGAAGAGACTTGTCATGAAACTGATAAGTGGCAGAGCTACAAGTCCAATGCAGGTTTGTTTTGACTTCAGGTCCAATGTCCTTTCCTTTCCACTGCTCAAAATGTAGCTTCAGAGCCAGCTCTTAGGGAGCTTACAATCCAGTTGATCATAAAAGACTCAAACAATTACAGAACAATACTAGATAATGTGTAATTCTGTGTTAAATTATATGCCAAACAAACTACAAATATTCAGGAGTAGAGAGTGAGTAAAGACTTAAAAGATGGGTAGAGGGGAATGGCACAGAGGAGAGAAAAAGCTGGACAAACTCAAGAGACAATAAGGAGATTGCCTTGGCTCTGGTGGGGATGTGAGTTAGTAAGTAGTGGGAAATAGGGTCAGTTTTAGGGAGCCTAGAAAGCCAGTGAAAGATAACGGGTACTGCAGGGAGCAATAAGGAACCCTAAAAGATTTCTCAGCAGTGGTACAAAGTGGCGAAAGCAGTGACTGTGCCATAGGAGCTCAGGGCAAAGGGAATCTGTGCAAATCAAAGGAAGAGGTAGTGAGATTTACCATTCCCCTTCCTCTCCAGCCTTACAATGCCACCAAACATCACAGGGCATCTACCAGAATCATTCCTGGACTTAGGGCACATGCTCTTCCCTCTGACTACAAGTCTTTCCCCTCTAATCTTGACTCACTCCTCATCTTCAGCCTGAAGTTAGGAGTCACTGCCTTGGAGAACCCTTCCCTGACCCCTCCTGGTCTGGGTAAGATAGCCTCCTTTGTAAATTTCCCACATTACAGCACTTATCTCTGAGCACTATCATTTTCAGTGGGCTAGCCAATCTCCCTTATTAGACTGAAATCTCCAAGGGTAGGAAATGGCCCATCTTTTCCAGCACTGAATCCCTTGGTACTTAATGAGTGAATCAGAGGACGTAAGGAAGGGTATATGATCAGGAAACAGACTTACAGGCTAACTTTCCCTAAGGTTGAGTATGCCTTATCCCAAATTTTGGATTTTTCCAGGTTTTGGAACATTTGCATATACATAATGATATCTTGGGGATGGAACCAAAGTCCAAACATGAAATTCATTTGTGTTTCATATATACTTTATACACATAGCCTGAAGGTAATTTTATACAATATTGTTAATAATTTTGTGCATTAAACAAAGTTTGTGCTAAGTACTCCTATGGAATTTTCCAGCTGTGGTATCATATCAGAGCTCAAAAAGTTTCAGATTTTGGAGCATTTTGGATTAGGGATGCCCAACCTGTATATGAACAGGTAACAGGACAGATGCATATACAGGCATACTAAAATATGGAGGAATATAAATTGGAAGATGGCCTTTATCAGTGCAGGATATAGTCTAAGCTGTGTGTGTATGTGTGTGTGTGCGCTCAAGCTCCTTAATGAAGGGGAAGGCTGGATCAGGGTCAGGGTTAAAGCAGGAGAAGATACGCCTTTTATAACCATTACTTGACAACAATAGGTTGTAGTTGTTTTTTTGTTTTGTCTTATTTTTGTTTTAAGACAGGGGTCTTGCTCTATTGCCCAGGCTAGAGTGCAGAGGTATGCTTATAGCTCACTGCAACCTGAAACTCTTGGGCTCAAGTGATCCTCTTGCCTTAGCCTCCAGAGCAGCTTGGACTACAGGTATGTACCACCATGCCTGGCTAATTTTTCAAAAAAAATTTTTGTAGAGTCAAGGTCTTGGTATATTGCCCAGGTTGGTCCTGAACTACTAGCCCCAAGCAATCCTCCACCTTGGCTTCCCAAAGTGCTAGGATTACAGGTGTGAGCACCTAGCCTAGGCTATAGATTTTTTAAAAACCACATTTTGGCTAAAAGGGAGCAAAAAATTTAACAACTGTCATTCAGTAACTATCTACAGAGAGCACAGTGCTTTGCAAGAACCCACACAAGGTATTTCAGAGTATACAAAGATGAATCACAATCCTGGCCATAAGGAGCCTTATCATCCAATAAAGAACCATAAAAGGGAGAATTATGTTAAAGGTACAGAGAGTGCTACAGATTCAGAGGAGGGGGGAAAAATCAAGGGATCATAAAAAATGTTTCAAGCAGGGAAATGCAGTGATTAAGCTGTGATTTTAGAGAAACCTTTAGGATGGTCTGAGTGGTAGGGAGAAGCTAAAGACAGGTAGACTTTACATTAAAGACATTGCAATGGTCTAATTAAGAGGTAACTGGGGTATAAACCAGTGATGTTAATGGAAATGGAATGAAGGGGACATATTCAGTAAATTTAAGAAGGCAGATTCTTAAAAATTGGTTATTAATTAGAACAAGAATATTTTATCTCCCAAGAAGCTGTTGCTTCTTTCTACTTTGTACCCAAATAAATATAAGGCAAAGGCGGTATTGTCAAAGGTAGTTTTGAAGAATAGGATAAGAAGGTTATCTTTATTTATAACTGTTCACTTGTGGACAGAATATCTCTAGCTGTTTTTATCCCACAATGTTCCCCTGCAGTTATCTTCAGAGCTTAAGGCAACACAATTAAGTGGAAAGAATCAGAACTTGCAAGAAGATTTGGATTCCAACCCCAGCATATTATTTTATCTTCTCATGCCTTAGAGTTTTCATTTGTAAAATGGGAGAGGTAATACTTGATAGGGTAGGTTCTAAGAACAAAATTTGATAATATGAAAACTGCTAGAAACAAGCAAGTGTCAATATTTTGGTACCTTCATACTATCAGGTTACCATCTAGACAGGACAAATATTTATAATAAATTAAGAACAAGCATTTATTTAACATTGCCTCTCATAATAGATTCTACCTATGTTTCTGTGTAGTTATGACAATAAGATGGACTATATCATTAATATCAATCATGTTTAAAGAAGCAGAAGCAATGGCTAAAAGCATTAAAGTCCAACAACTTGGGTTCTAAGGATAAATTAAATCTCTTTTAGCCTCAATGTTTTAACCTATACAATGGGAATGATTATACAATAGTCTTAGAGAGCCACAGGATTACATGCAATCATGCACAGTGACTGGTTAATAAGTGGTCAGTAAATATTAGCTGTGAGGTAAATAGTAGGAGCTATAGTACATTGAACCAGCAGTGCTTTGTCACTTGGAATATAAATTAAACAACTCTTTAGGACAGCATTTGTGAAATACCCATAAATTTACTCCTCCTTTTAGTGTTTTGGGCTTGAACTATATTTAAGGTAAAAATTATTAGGTATTGATGTACTTTAACAAATTTGGTATTTATATTGATATAATTACTTCTCTTGATTATAATATTTACAAGTATCTGTAAATAATTTAGTGTTAGATACAACCTAGCCTCATTGATTTTACACATTCTAGTAGAACCTATATTTTAAAAATAATATTCAATATTTTCTCTAATTTAACAATTTTTGGGGTATCTTTTATTATTGACACATTTCCAAGAAAATCTACTGGCCAACATGGTAGAGATAGTTAGTTGTCCATAGCATGATTATCTCCTTCCTTCATGGTTAATAAAACCCCAAATCTTTAGCTGGGCACACTGTCACTCAGAAAAAAGATTATATTATCCAGCTTTTCTTGAAGCTAGGTGTGACCAAGTTACTAAGCTTTGGCCAATGAGATATTAAAAGAAATGGAATGTGCATAGTAAATGTCACTAAAGTGAGAAAGCATATGCTCGTTCTCCCAGTAAATTCTTCCTCTGTCTGAAATGTGGATGTGATGGCCAGAGCTCTCTTAGAGATGGAAGCCATATCTTGAAGTTGTCATAACAACAGAGAAGGGAATGGAGTTCCTGATGATTATGAAGCTTCTAAACCAGTCTTGGACCACCTTCATTTATGTGGAAGAGAAATAAATTTTCCTAGTTAAGAATGCTTATATTGTGGTTTTTGTCACTGGCAGCCTAATCTAATCCTCAATAATACAGAAAAAATGAAATCCAGATTTCAAATTCACTTATTTTTCTTATTGAGTTTTTTCTCAACTTATGGTGAGAAAGGAGATGGTATTAAGGGAGAGAAAAGGGGCCAGTGAATCTATTCAGTTGCCCCACCACTGCCACAGCTCACATTACATTCCTAACCTGTCCTTTACGCCCATCTACTCTAGGGTCCATTTTGTTCCGCATCCTAGAAGTTCAACTCCAAAAACAGAACTGCCCTCAAAACAATATTCATTTGTTTATTACTCATTCAACAAATTTCTGTTGAGTGCTTACTGTGTGTTGGGCATTGTGTTAGATGACAAATAAAACAGACCCTGACTTCAGAGAGCTAAGTCAGGCATTTTTTAAAAATTCAAAAGATTGAATTTTGCTCTAGCACTACACCTCTGTGGTCCCAAATTTTCCTATAGGATCAAAGTGAAAAGATTAAGTGAGTATAAAAGATTGAGAAAAAGCCAACATACAAAGTACCAGGAGAACCTCAGTATAGGAAATAAGGTGTTGAGGAGGATTCTCAGGGACAAAGGCAAAGATGTGACTGTACAGCAAAGGAAAAGAGGGACAAAGGAAAGAAACACACATTCATTGACTTACTGGGCTTCACATCTCCTCACAACCTCTTTCAAATATTAATGATTAATATGAACAAGCTGATTATTAAACTTCTGGAACTTCTAGAGCATAGCAATTGCCCTCCTTATTGTTATATCTGCCCTTTGCAGTGCTAAACTCAAAGACCTTCAGAAACCCTCAAAAGACTCCCCACTATTTTTTTCCAATTCTAGCCCCATTCAGAATTTCCACCCTTTCATACCTCTCATTAGAGCCTTTTTCTACCAGTGTACCGTGAGGGAAGAGAAGATTCAGCAGAATGGCGAGGGAGGAAGTGTTGTTGGAATCTCCAGTTAAAGTTTAGTTTTTTTTCACAGAAACTCGTTAAAATAGAATCTAAACATCATTTATGCTTCCAGCTCTGCAGTTAAAATCAGCTTTTTGTAGGTTGGCTTTGGGATTTGTCTGAGTAAGAAAGTTAAGGGTTTCAAATAATTAATATGAATTTATACTTTGCACTATAGTCATTTCATGAGACATGGAAAGCCTAAATGTCTTTCTTTGCCTAATAGAAAGATGGCACTACTATCGTTAGAAACATGGCTCCAGAAGAATGAAAAAGAAACAAACCAGCTACTGATTAAAAAAAACCTTTTTGTTTTTACCGTAGGTTTAAGGAAAGTGTATTTATTAAATACTACCAAGCTAGTTTAACTGTGACATGTAGTTCCTAATACTCTATGACACTATGAAAAAATTTTATCTTAGATTGTGGTTTTAACACTTCACAAATAGTTTCTTTTCCTGTTAACTTTCAGACAACTCTGCTTAAACTTGAGCTAAATACCTAGAGGAAGTGCTATCACAATTTTAGCTTTCTTATTTCCAGTTGAGCTATTATTCTCAGCTTAGTTAAGCATCATATGTTCACTTATAATTTTCTTTCTAACTAGTAAAAATGCTCTTAAAATAATGAAATAATCATAAATCTGAGACAGAGAAAAAGAGGCACACTACCCTATCACTATTAACAAAAAGTATTACAAATGTTTAAAATCTGTCTTTGGCTTTAGTTCAGCACCTGAGTCAGGAAATTTACTGATCAAGGTCCCCTGTCCTTTTTCAACAGGGCCCCTGCCCATAACATGCTGCCAAAATATAACTAACTCTTGTTATATTCCTGATACAGCATAAAAAGACATGATAACATTCTAAGCAGTAAAGACAATCTTTCCCTCCCCAACAGGCTATAAATCCAGAAAAACAAGTTACCTCATTTATGAACAATGCTATGTAAGACTCTGTGATGCAACAATAATGCACTACTATTTTCTGTAAAAATGTACTTTTTCAATCAAAATCTTAGCTTAAATGTTGTTCAGCAAGGTTATACAAAATCTTGTTTTTTCTCTTGTCCCTTGAAATTGGGGCACAAAAGAGAATGCTGCGCCACGCCCCCCAAGAACTAAGGTGGTCTCACTATGTTGCCCAGGATGAACTCAAAACAACTGGGTTCAAGTGATCTTCCCACCTTAGCCTCCCAAGTAGCTGGGACTACAGGCACACACCATCGCACCTAGCTGAAAGTATTTAATTTCACCTAGTAAACATTATTAGGCCCTAGGAACCATAAATCTCTACTAATTAGTACCTTTGCATACCAATAGTTAAGGCAACCTTAATTCACAATGACTTTGAAGTACTCCAAGATGGTAAAATCCTCTCAATTAAATAATGAATTATATTCAGCATCTAGTCCATATCCCATGCAATAATTACAGAATTTCAGAGCTAAAATAATTATAAAATAAATTGAGTGAAGCTAGAATAGAGACTTGGAATGTCTAAGTACCAATATTTTCATTCCACAGATGTCAAGAAATTGAGAGTCAGAGGTGAAATATATAGTTTTAATATAGATGTATTTATCATATTAAAGTTTTTAGAAACTTGGACAATTGTGCATAAAATCAGGACTGGCCTTAGGATTTGCTAGAGTAAATGGCTGCTTGCTTGATATAATTTCAGAAGTTCTATTAAAAAAAAAAAAAGGACAAAAACTTGTCATCCAAACTCTTCCTTAAAGATGAAAATGGTAAAATGATACCTAGTTATCTTTCCTTTACATATTTAGTTGAGGTTCAATAATGCCTATAATTCTATAAGTAGATTAATTCCATTATCTTCTGTTAAAATGCAATACTTTATAAAGAGAAAACTCTTTAAGCTATAATGGATTCAAACCTCATGCAGGCATGTAAGGTCAAAATCATGTACAATGACCCTTGAAAATCCCTTTTGGAAGGTACTATGTTGGAAACTGACAGCTCACTTCTTAGTATGTCCAAAGCAGAAAGTTTGTCCTGCAAAATTAGAACAGATGACTTTATTTGCTCTAGCACTAGCTGGAGTCATTAGCTTGTGCTTAGGAGCCTTGTATAAAAAAGCACAAGTCTTTTTTTTTTTTTTTTTTTTTGAGACGGAGTCTCACTCTATTGCCCAGGCTAGAGTGCTGTGGCATCAGCCTAGCTCATAGCAACCTCAAACTCCTGGGCTCAAGCGATCCTCATGCCTCAGCCTCCCAAGTAGCTGAGACTACAGGCATGCGCCACCATGCCCGGCTAATTTTTTTCTATATATTTTTAGTTGGCCAATTAATTTCTTTCTATTTTTAGTAGAGGCAGGGTCTCACTCTTGCTCAGACTGGTTTTTGAACTCCTGACCTTGAGCAATCCTCCTGACCTTGAGTAATCCTCCTGCTTTGGCCTCCCACAGTGCTAGGATTACAGGTGTGAGCCACTGCGCCAGACCAAAAAGCTAAGTCTTTAACACCTGAATTACCCTTAGCACAATGAGATGTTGAGAAGCCAGCAGGAAGTCAGACCAAAGGGAATATAGTATATTTCTGTTTCCTATTTCACACTAACTTAGGGGCATATGCTCACTGAGTGGGATGTGGGACAGAATTGCCTATGATACTTACACTTAAAATATTTTCTGCCCTACATTAAAAATTTTTTTGATGAGCAAGAATAGATAAATTTGCATGAGTTAAATGCATGAATGATGTAACTCCATTGTAGGGCTCAGCGCCTTCCCTAAGAGCAGGTTTTGATGGCATATTGGAGCAGGGGGGGAAAAAAGAATAGGCTCTGTACCTGAGAGCAAGGGAGGAATTCCACAGAGGGTAAATGAAGACCATGGCTAAAGATTAATTTTGCCTACTTCACAAATTTGTCTAGAATATAGATTGCATGTGCTGCATAAAACTTTTAAGTCATAATAGCTTATTAACCATACCATCCTACCTTTTCAAATATGACAAATGACTGAGAATTTTCTGTAATTTCCCCTCACTTTTGCAAACAGTATCTATTGGCAAACTGTCATCATTATATTTTACTATTTTCAGTTCAAGATGAGGTCCAATTTAAAGCAACTTGGAAGCAAGAACATCAAATCTGCAAATCCCAGAGCTATCTTGTGACTTTTCTTATTGAGTACTAGCAAGCACTGGCTATCTTTATCTTGATATACACTGCTAAAGCATGTCAAATAGAGGGTTCATAGTCCTATCACTGGTATTAAAAACCCTAAGTCACCAAATTATATAAAGATGATTTATATTTGCAGATTCTAAGTTCACTGACTCAAATAGCAAAATGAATTACCTGAAATGGGAACAAGTATTTTCATAAATTTACAAACTAACTTTTTAATAAGAATTCTTCTGGCTAACAATTCAGTTTTTCAAGAACCTTGCTGATCTTTCTTTTTTCCTAACTAGAGTCTTGTTTATACATAAAATCAGTTAATCAAGTCAATTATTGTGGTTTCAAATCTGAAAAAGAAGCAGGGATGAGAGAGAGGAGAAAGCATAATTGAGGGCCGTTATTCCATGGTCACAGACTGCACCACAGCTGTGGTTAGGATTTCACAAATGTGTATGTACTGTCAATCAAATGGACGACTGTGAAAGACTGTGGATGGCTGAACTCACTTAGGAACCATGATTGGGAAAACAACTAAGTGGAAACACATGGCCCACTGATAGTAAGTAGAGTATTATCTTTAGCATGAAGACTCCAGTCATGAGATTAGAGATTATTATTTGAATTGCTAGTCTTCTACTGTAGCACTAATACAAGTTATTTAAGCAACAACATAACAAAACTCCCAATTCTCCCTTCTTTCACAAAGAAATAATTCAGTTTGGTAGGTCTCCTCTAATTTATAAGACATTACAATTATTTAAATATACTTTTTTGAATTGATTAGGCAAAAAAGTATTAAACTGAGGGGTTTTGGGGTGGTAGTGGGGACTGCGAAAGGATGAAAAGGTTGTATTTAATGTCTGGGCTTTGATTTCTCTGTCAGCTTAGTTGTTAAATGTGGGAAAAGTATTATAAGTTTATCATTTTAGTTTTGCCACTCTCATTCTTTGTGTAAATACTTGTCCAAGGACTCTTGGCGCAACGCCAGCAAATTACATCAGGTGTTTTGCTACAATGATTAAACTAAAACAAGAGTCCTTGGTATCACTTCCTCAATTTTATTTTAACTTCTTAAAAACAAATGAATTGTTAACCATCTATGTGACAAATTAGAATAAATTTTTAAAATAACATATGCTCAATTTACCCACTGTGCAACATTTTAAATTGCAACATAAAAATAGCAGACAGCCTTTTGCTATTTCTTTTCTCCAAGAACAACGCAGCAAATCTACCAAACCTACTTGTACAAACAGCTGTGCCACTAACAAGTAACCTTTAAGCCAAAGCAGGGATTTGAGGAAAATGAAGAAGTGGTAGAAGTTATTTACCACATTTTTTTTTTAACAAGCAGGAATGGCCATATTAATATCAAATAAAGTAGACTTCAAAGCAAAGAAAATTACCAGAGACAGACAGGGACATTATATATCATGATAAAAAGATTAAACTACCAAGAACATATGGTAATCTCAAATGTACATTCACCAGAGCTGTAAAATATATGACGCAAAACCTAACTGAACTGAAAGGAGAAACAGACAAATTCACAATTATAGCTGGAGACTTGAATATCCTCTCTCAACAATTGACAGAACTACTATACAGAAAATCAGCAAAGATACAGAAGATTTCCATAACACCATCAACCAACAGGATCTAATCAACATTTATAAAAACACTTCATCTAACAAGAAAATACACATTCTTTTAACATGCCCAGAGAATATAAATCCAAATAGATTACTTTATGGCCATAAAACAAACCTGAACAAATTTAAACAAATTAAAATCATTCAGAGTATATATTATCTGATCACAATAAAATCACACTAGAAACAATACAAAGATAGGAAAATGGAAACTTGGACACATTTGGAAACTAAGTAACATACTCATAAGTAATTTATGGGTAAAAAAGAACATAAATCAATGAAATTGAAAACAAAAACAAAAGAAAAAATCAGTGAAACAAAGTACTGGTTATTTGAAAAGAAAAAAATTGAAAAACTTCTGGCAAGACTGATATGGAAAAATAAAAAGAGAAGGCATAAATTACCAATATCAAGAATGAAATAAAGGAGTATTACTAAAGACCAAAAAATAATAATGGAATACTATGATCTGTTTACACTCATAAATTTGACAATTTGGATGAAATGGGTCAATTCCTAATAAAACTCACCTAATAAACAATACCCAATTCCTTTTATGAAGCTAGTATTAGCCTAATACCAAAATCAAAGACTGTATAAAAAAAGAAAAATACAGCCCATCATAAATATGGATGCAAAAATTCTTAAAATATTAAACAGAAGTCAACAATATATAAAAGTATACATCATTACTTAGGGGGATTTATTCCAGGAATGCATGGCTGGTTCAATATCTGAAAATCAATCAATGTAATCTACCATATTAACAAGCCAAAGAAGAAAAATCACATGTTCATATATCAATTGATACAGACAAACATTTGAGTAAATTCACCACTGATTTACAATTTAAAAAATCTTTCAGAAAAATAGGAATGGGGGAGGGACGATTACCTCAATTTAAAAAAGAACTTCTACAAAGACCTACAGCTGATTTTATATTTAATGGTGAAAGACTGAATGCTTTCCTCTTAAGATCAGCAACAAGGCAAGGATGTCTATTCTCACCATTCTTACTCAATATAGTGCTGGAAGATCTAGTGAGGGCAATATGACAAGAAAAGTAAATACAAGCCATATAGATCACAAAGGAAGAAATAAAATTGTCACTATCTGTAGATGACACAATTGTATACAAAATTGTTTCATTTACAAAAAACTCCTATCAGGTTCTTCAATCTGCTCTGAATGGGAAAAAAAAAAAAAAAGAAAATACAAAAAACTCTTAGAACTAATAAGGAGTTCAGTAGGTTGCAGGAAACAAAGTTAATATATAAGAGTTAACTGCTTCTCTGTATACCAAAAATAAACAATTGAAATGTGAAATTTTTAAAAATTACAATAACAAAAATTAAAATAGGTATAAATCCAACAAAATATGCATAGGATCTATACACTAAAAATTATAAAACTCTGATCAAAGAAATCAAAGATCCAAATAAATGGAGAAATATTTGATGTTCATGGATTGGAAGACTCAATACTGTTAAAGTGTCATTTTTTTCCCATCTTGACCTATAGATTCAATACAATTCCAGTTAAAATCCTGGCAAGCTATTTTGCAAATATCAACAAACTGATTCAAAAGTTTATATGGAAAGACCTAGAATAGCCAACACAATACTGAAGAACAGTCATACTGTTTTCAAGACTTACTATAAAGCAACAACAATCAATATAGCATGATATTGGTGAAAGAACAGATACAAATCAACAGAACAGAGAGCCCAGAAATAGACCCCTAAAAGGAGTCAACTGATCATTGACAAAGGAGCAAAGGCAATTCAGTGGAGAAAGGATAGTTTTTTCAACAAGTGATTCTGAAGCAATAAGACATCTACATGCAAAGAAAATTTAAAAAAATGAACTTAGACACAAACCCATCACAAAAAAAACCTCAAAATGCATCACAGACCTAAATGTAACACACAAGACTATTAAACATCAAGAAGAAAACATAGATGATCTAGATTGCCATAGGTGATCTCATTTTTCCATAACTTCAGCAATGACTGTTGACCAAGCCTGTAATTACATCTCAGTCCTTTCTTTCGAATCTGAGGCCCATTTACCTAGCTACCTAATATATTTTACCTTGATGTCCCATAGTCATCTAAAATTCAAGGGGGAAAAAAGGTGAATTCATCACCTTTCCCCCACCCATTTCACTGCACTACCACCTCTTATATTCCCTATCTCCATGAAAACATCATACATCCAGTTGTCCAGCAGAAACCGGCAAGTCCTTACCTAGCTAGCTCCTCTAACTCCCTTACTAATCTCTTGCCAAGTTCTGAATATTTTACGTACTAAAAACTGTCAAATCTATCCCGTATCCTCAACCCCAAGCCCATCAATATGGCCCCTCACCATGTCTCTCTGGATTAGAGCAACAGCCTCTTTCAGTCTCACTGTCCTTGCTACATTCTAGCCTATTCTCCAAACTGGAGCAATTTTTCTAAAATGCAGATCTGATGATGATCTTTTATAGGTTCCCCCTAACTTTCAAAATCTTAAATAATATTCAGATTCTTCACACAGCATATAATTCCCTTCTGGATCTTGTCTCTGCCTATGTCTCCAACAATACTGAGTTCAACTTACTTACAGTTCTTCAAACATGGTAACTCTTGCGATTCTGTACTTTGCACAAGCTAATCTCTCTGACTAGAGCACCTTATCTCCCACTTGTTCAGCTGGCTACTCCTTCGTCAGGCTTCAGGAGTCAGCTGAGGCATTAGTCTTCTACAGAGCCTTCCCTGATCATTGCCTCTCTGTGTCCCTTTGTCCCCAACCATCCAAAGCCCTCTGCAGAACTCTTTCATAGCACTTATCATTATGTACTATAATTGCCTATTTACCCTGCCCACCTGTCTATGAGCTCCTTGAGAGTGAGGTCTTTGCCTTATCTGTCTCCCCAGTGCCTGGCATGGAACGTTGCACAGAGTAGATAATACATGTTTCTTATATAAACAAATGTGAGACATGATGTGGAAGAACCCTGATTGTGACTGTGTAAATTGATAAATATGACTATAACACAGCTATGTGGTGGCTGTGACACAGTTTCATACAGCAAAGGAGTGGTAAAATCATATATACTTGAATAGCCCATTGACCAAAACTATAGACTATTATGCAAATATGGAAGCACAGACAATTAAATGTTGCCTGGACTCTGGCAGAGTCCTGCTGGGACCTCTCCTATCATGATGAACTTGGACATTTTTTCCTTTCTAGTTTTAAAAGACATAAAATTATAGAATCCGGATAATTTGCTGGAATCATTCTGATTTACCATGTAGATCTATATTTAGTATCATTGAAATCTGGAGACATGTCAATTACGCTATGGCTGTATAATAAAATTTTTATTAGAACCGTGAAAATAAAAAAAAGAAAAAATTTGATTTTGAATACTGTATGGATTGAAATGAGCATATCATATCCTTTTCTCTAAATGAAAAACCAACCTTCAATGATTCACATACTGCAAAATGTAAGTAAAAAATATTACATTTACAAACTTTTAAAAAATCTGATGTAATGTTTTTGCTTTCAACATTTATTGAAACAAAGTGACAAGAAGAACAACCGTCACAAATGTACCTCCCTTAATCTTCTGTCTTCCAAGATCACAAAGGCCTAACTAAACATTTATTTGTGAAATTCAGAGCTATGAAACATGAGGGGACAAGTACTTAAAACATATTAATGGTTTACTCCTCTATTTCCTCCACAGAGACTGGGACTTAGCATCTCTATCCCTTTTGCTTAGCACATTTCTCTACACAGAGCTAGCTTTCAACAAACACTGACAGAATTATGGATGAATGAATAAATGATAGCCATAATTCCTGAAAGCCTTGGAGAACATCTTGGCACACCAGAGCAGGAAAAGCTGGTATCAAAAAAAAAAAAAAAAAAAAAAAGAGAGAGAGAGAGGATAAATGGATAAAGAAAATGTGGTATATATACATAGTGGAATACTATCCCACCATAAAAAAAGAATGAAATCCTGTCATTTGTGGCAACATGAATGAAACTGGAGGACATTATGTTAAGTGAAATAAGCCAGAACAGAAAGTTAAACACTACATGTTCTCACTCATACACAGAAGCTGAAAAAAAGTTGATCTTATACAAGTAAAAAGTAGAACAGAGGTTACTAGAGGTTGAGAAGGGTAGAGGGAAGGAATGGATAGGAAGAGATTTGTTAAAGGATACAAAATTACAGCTAGATAGGAGGAATAAATTCTAGTGTTCCATAGCACTGTAGGATAATTATAGTTAAAAATAATATACTATATATTTTCAAATAGCTAGAAGATAGAATACTGAATGTTCCAACACAAAGAAATGATAACTGTTTAAGATGATGGATATGCTAATTACACTGATCTGATCACATACACTGTAACTGAAACATTACTATGCACCCCATAAATATATGACTATGTGTCAGTTAAAAAATGAATACAAATAAAAAAGAGTAGACATTTATATTAATATATTATCTATTAATATTCATTGATATATAACATTTATCATATTGAAATAATTATATATTAATATATTTTTAATTATATAGAACCAAAAGGAAGTTCATTTACATAAAACTCTTTTTAAAAAAATTCTCAACAAGAAAATTGCATCATAGTAATTCAATGTCAAAACAGACATAAATACTCAGAGAACAGGAAGTAAATAAAACTACATGTCTGACTTCAGTTTGAAACCTAAGTAACAGCTTTAAAAGAGATTTTAAAATGAAGATTTATAAATAAAACTGTTATAAAGTATAACAAAGGAAAGGCTGTAAGTACAGGAACAACTGATTATTAAAACTCTGTATCTGAAGTAAAAATATTGGACAACTTAGTGAAAAAGCCAAACTGGTTTAGAGGCATCTGATTTAACTACTTTTTTACTTTCCAACAGGTTTTGTGGTATGTCATAATCTTGCTTTACTCACAATGGAAGGGAGGAACTTCAAATCTAAACATGTCCAAACAGCAATAACCAGCCCAGCTGGGAGCTGCTGAAGGACTGACCAACTGTGCTATCAGCTGAGGGTGGTGTCTGTCTGCAACAGCACCATTAAGTAGCGGTCAACACATTCAGGGCCTAGAAACAGAGAAGACATCTCCAGCCTAGAAAAGACACACAGAATGCTTTTTTAATTGCTAAAAAAGCCATTTCAATTTATAGTGAGTCATAGACTTACTATCTTGCTAAGGATAGAGACAGTATGGTAAAGTTTTAAATATTAAAAATAGACTTTAAATATGTAAAAATCATTGAAAGAGGAATAATTAGTTGGAATGGCCTGAAAGATTGATGAAATTAGTTTCCTAAGGGAGGCAGGCTAACATCAAAGCAGTCTCCAACTTTCAAATAACCTATCTGTACAAATGGGCAAGCAGCAGAAGTTCCCTCCCACCTCCAATCCAAATCACAACACAGACAATCCTTACTTATACAATCCTTAACCAAGGTCTCTCAGCCTAAGAACAAAAGCTGTATTCCAGTCTGACCACAGGAAAAACAACCTTCCCGGAGAGCTACCTTCTTTTAGTAAGCATGAGGAATTAATAAAATACCGGTGTCAACAGATAACCACTCATTGGTAGCCTCCTTTCCTTTCCATACTCACCTTCTGATCTCTAGATCCCAGTCTAGCATGTAAAGGGAAGAAGGAACAAACATAGCTTCTACTACTTAGGTACGGGAGATGTGGTCCTCAAAATACACACTTCCATAGAAATACTATTATAAGTGGAAGTTTGTATGGCAAAAGCTGTTCAATTAGCATGACTTTTCACGTAAGAATGCGTTGAATATTTTTCCTGAGCTGATGCCTGAAGCTAATCACCTAGTATTAATACTGCTTATATATAGAAACATAATCTGAGTCCTAAACAACTGATTTGCAAGGTAACTTCTGGAGCAAACAAGAAATCTCTTAAGAAAACAGAGGAACTCATTTCAGAGATCAGTTTCACAATGGTTTAAAAATTTTTTTGGATCAGTAGCTTTAAAGTTGGTTTTATAAAACAGCAGGGTTTGAAGAAGTTTCAAAGAAGATCAGAATAGTTTATTAGAAAGATTTTTAAAATTTCATTTATTCACTCAACATTGGAAGTTAGACTACAATGGTGCTACTTTAGTGAAAATGTAACAAATCAGCTGATTATTTTTAACATAAAAGGAGTTGGATAAGTTGCAACACTGTATATGAATAACATTATATGAATTGACTCTTTGAAGGAGGAAATGTAACCCTTTAAGGAATGTTTAAATTGGGTCCCTCTTATCACCATTATGCTCACTGGTAGGTCAAAGATAGGGTTTTAAGGTCTGAAAAACATTAAAAAAGGTTGTAGAACTGCAGAGTTTGGTAATCGTACTTATTGGCTTTTCTTTTTTTCTATAACTGACTACAAGATACAAAAATAATAAATCATTAACATGACATTGTCTCTGTCCATTTTGTGCTGCTATATCAGAATACCTGAGACTGGGTAATTTATAAAGAACAGAATTTTTTTCTCTCACAGTTTTGGAGGCTGAGAAATCCAAGATTCAGGCACCAGCATTTGGTCTAGTGAGGGCCTTCTTGCTGCGTCCTCACATGGCAAAAGGCAGAAAGGCAAGAGCAAGTTAGCCTCTATAAGTACCTTAATGTCATTAATGAGAGAGCAGCCCATGTGGCCTAATCACCTATTAAAGGCCCATCTCTTAATACTATCACATTGGCAACACCTGAATTTTGGAAGGGATGCATTCCAACCATAGCAGACATCAATAGTTTTCAGGAACTATGTGGAAGAATAGTTTCCAACCAAAGTCAGACAAGTTGCTGCAAATATATCAGGATGGAAATTCAACAAGGCAGAGAGTTCTGCCTATTTTATTATAGCCTCATACCCTTATTCTAGAACAGTGCTTGGCACTTAGCAGCTACTCAGTAAATACTTGTTACATAAATGAATGAAGAATATCTCCCTATAAATTCCAGAAATATTTGAGAAAGTTTAAATTTTTTTGTCAATATACAGCTAAGTTTTGCTGCAAGAAAGGATAAACTATACCAATATGAATAGATAAATATAAATACAAAATGATTACAATTGGTCATAATCCTACCACTCAGAGAAAGCTACTTCTAACACACCAAGATATTTGCTTTTGGCTCTTTCTCCTGTGCATATTTTTACACAGTTGAGATGAAACGTTACTCAAAATAGTCTACCTAGGTTTCATTGTTCACTTAAATTTTTAGTGTAATCCTTTTCCAATGTTACTGAAAATGAGGGTCTTCATTATTTAATACTTTTCAAATGTTCTATTCAAATAGTCAAAAAGGCCTGAAAACAATTTTTAGTGACAAATAATTTTTATATAAGTTACTGGTACTAGATCATTCTCTAGTCATTTGTACTGAATTTGTGATTTATAGGTTTAAAGACAAAACTGTATTAGAGAAAACACTGTTAGCACCAAGTATGCAGTTTTGAGAGGAGATAAAATATTTATCTCTGGTTCATTCGTTCATACATTCAAAAATATTTATTGTTTAGTTAATATGGGCTAAGTACTGAGAACAGGGTGAGCAAAACTATACAGTTACTATCCCATAGAGTTTATAATCCAGTTAAGGGAGCTAGATATTAATCAATCAAGAAACAAATTTAAAATCACAACTGTGGTAAATTGTAAATGTTAGAAATAAGAGGTGTATGGTGATATATGCCACTATACAATAAAAGGAGTTGGTCTAGACTGGTAGTGGGGTGTGTGCATGTGTATATGTCTGCACACAGCAGGAAATTAGGATTAGGAGGTAGGTTGGGAATAATTTTATCTAACATTTACTGAGTGCTTCATTCAACTCTAGTCAGGCCCTGTGTTGGGTACTTTATAAGGTTTATTTCATTTTCTCTTTCAATAATCACAGTAGTTTATGAGTAAGAATTAATTTCCCTCATTTTACAGATAATGAAATTAAGGCTCAGGGAGACATTAAATAACTTACTTAAGATTATATAGCCAGTAAATAATGAGCTGGGATAGAAAACCAGACAATATGAAGGCAGAGTCTTAAGTCATATGCTACAAATCCCACTTTACATAATTGACAATTATACTGAGACACGAAGGGTAAGTTGGTGTTAATAAAGCTTGAGGGAGGAAAGAGGAGAGAACATTCCATGCAGACTGAGAAACATGAGAACGTCTCCAAGATAGGAGGGACTGTGATGAATTAAAGCAGGAACAACAACAAAGCCAATGAACTAAGTAAGAATGCAAAGAGCAAGGACGAGCATGGAGATGAGGCTGGAGGATGAGGCTGGACCAGTGAAAGCGTGTCTGGGCCACATTAAGGATGCTGGCATTCCTAAATGCAATGTGAAGGCACAGATGCTTTCACTGCTTTTATTTGAAATTCAAATACTTAAGGGGAAGAAAAGTCATAAAGGTTGGATTTAATGAGGCAAGGACTAGAAGAATGAATGCTCAGTTTTGAAAATATCCTATTAATAAGTATGAATACTTCAGGAATAAAAGTGGTAGCTTTTAAATACCTCTTCAGGCCGGGCGCAGTGGCTCACGCCTGTAATCCTAGCACTCTGGGAGGCCGAGGTGGGCAGATCACTCAAGGTCAGGAGTTCGAAACCAGCCTGAGCAAGAGCGAGACCCCGTCTCTACTATAAATAGCAAGAAATTAATTGGACAACTAAAAATATATAGAAAAAATTAGCCAGGCATGGTGGCACATGCCTGTAGTCCCAGCTACTTGGGAGGCTGAGGCAGGAGGATCGCTTGAGCCCAGGAGTTTGAGGTTGCTGTGAGCTAGGCTGATGCCACGGCACTCACTCTAGCCCCGGCAGCAGAGTGAGACTCTGTCTCAAACAAACAAACAAACAAACAAATAACTCTTCAAACAAATTCAAATATAAACAAATTTAAGAGGAGTTTGTTTTTTCCTTCTGAGTCTAAGATATATCAACTACCAAAGAGAATTCTATAAAAAGAGTACTAGAAAATGGCTTTGGGCTAGGTCATGACAGGTGTGGGTCAATCAACCCTATGGCTGGTCTGGAAGTAGGAAAGTTGACACAGACTTCAGTCATAGAGGTACAGTAGCCCAGGGATGATGGTATTAGAGTTATGAAAATGGAAACAGTAAACTTGTTATTGAGAATAAGCTGGAAAAGCATGGGCTATTCACCAGGTTTTGGGAGATGAGGGTAGAGGGAAAGCAATAAAAGGTATTTCCAAGACACAGTCTGAAAACATCCTCTCTAGATGTCAACAATCATAATATGACAAGATTATATGCTTCATGAAAACTGTGTTACTTTCAATAAATTTGACTCTTGAATAATAAATCTTTTATAATCCCAGTTAACATGCAGATCCATTGCAATATTCCTTTATTTTTTTGAATCTCGATGGTTCAGAATGTTTCAACTCCATATTTCTGTATTTTTATTAATTAGAATTATACCAATAATGAATTTCATCTAGAAAGTATTTTTTGAAGCAACTGAATTCTATGATCAATTATCTATATAATGTAGTTACATCACATCATATCCATTTCTTTCACTTTTCAGTTTCCTGAAATTAGTTTTTTTTCTCATAAATTTTACCATGAAGATCTGATTCTTTCATCAGGCTTTTGTCATGTCAAATTTGATCATTTATATCAAATTTGATCAATTACAGGTTCTGCCATTGTGAGTTGTCTTTTGTGGCCATTATTTTTATCAAGTCTTATTTTGCCAAATATGGTAAGAAAATTTGATTTTTCTTTTATTGATAATTAAATTTACTTTGTACAGTTTTAGTAATTTTCATCTTTATTTGGGGATTATTTCTTGCCCAAATTTTTCCCTTGTCAATTTTTTTTCTATTTTAAATATTATTGGCAAGAAGTTTTTTTTCTTTTATCCTTAACTTTTTGGGGGGATCTGGGAAAACTTCTCTGAACATAGATCTAAGTTATTGGCAATTTAATTTTCTGTTGATTATTCATACCAGTGATGAACAACAAATTCACTTAAATATAGAACTCCGGGAGTTATGCTTATGGAATAGAATTTAAATGTCATCGATCAAAAGAATATAAAAATAATAATTTGATTAAAAAGAGTACTAGAAAATGGCTTTGGGCTAGGTCATGACAGGAGGTGAGAGGAAGGGAAGAACAGTAAATTCAATACTTTTCTCAACTTAATACAACAGAGTGATATAGTCTAAAGGTGAAGCATAGTTACATCTGATTTTTATAATCCTTTAAAAATACAAATTAAAGGATTCCTTTAGAGATCTATTGTGAATAAATGTTATTTTTCTTCTAGATGGAACTGATAAAAAGATATAAAAAATTGTATTACGTCAACTGACAGACCTATAAGCAGTGTATGAGACAGCTCATTTCGTAACATCCTGACCTACATAAGGATTATCATTTTTAAAAAATCTCTATTAGGATACTAGGCAAAAAAAGGCCTCTTTTAAAATTTCTTTTATTATTGTGAAGTTGAACTTTTTTGTACATTTGTTTGAAATTTCTATTTATAACATCTATTTTTGTCTTTTTTCTTATTGATTTTAAGAGCTTTTTTATACATTAAGAATATTAATATTTTTCACACATAATACAACTTTTCCCTCCAATTTTTGGTCTACATTTTATGATTTTTTTTATATGCTGAATTTTTATGCAATCAACACTATCTTTTCCATTAAAGATTTCTTCACTGGTTTTCATGCCTTAAAAGACCTTCCCTAAATTGAGATCAAATTAAATAGTAGTTGTATTTGTTAGTATGAGGTAGGTTCAAACTTCATGTTTTTCCCAAGGAAGTGAACAGCTGTCCCAATATACTTACGGAACCAGCCCCTGTCCCAGTGGGATACATTTTTGAGGCATTAGACCCCTGCTGACGCTAGGTTCTAATTCTCACCTCTGCCTGCAGATAGCTATGTGGTTCTCCTTCCTTCCTGGAAAAAGAACCCTTTCCTACCTGGTGAAGAGAGGAAAGGGAGGGCCGGTTCCTGGTCTTTACCTCTCTTCAATTTATTTTTTGATTCTAAGTCCCTCCACATTCCCCTCCAATCTTTGTTGGATCCGCAGTTTAAGTTCAGATTCTACTTCCATATTTTCAACTTGTATCGTATTTTTCAGAAATGTAATTTTACATTAACTACTATAAATATGAAAAACAGATGGTTATTCCAAGCAACAATATGATTCTTGAAAAACTAGTAATCATTACAAAGGAGAAATGATCATCAAGTAAAATAGTGCCTGGAGGAGATTATTTAAAATTTCCTCCCCAAATTTTGTAAGCTGTATACTAATTGCCCATGGTATATGGTAGGAACTCAACAAATGTTTGTTGTTGGGAAGAATTTATCTTTTTAGGTCTGAAAACACAGACATTGGGTATAGTTTCAGATTTCAGAATTTTTACTGCCAAAATATTTTATGCAAAGAAATGTAAAAGAATACAGAGGAGAAAATAACCTAAAATTTCCTCACAACAAACTACATTATGATTCATAATTTAGTAAAGTTTAGATATTCCTGGTAGCTAGCCACCAGAGAGAGCTTTATTTCTGTAACAACAAGAGAAATCACTACACTTAAAAAAAAAAAACCAAAAAACAACTTTCTGGGCTACTTTTATTCACATTTTTATTGATTAATCTCCTCCTAGAAAATGAACTGTTAACTCTAAGAACAGGCAATACAGGCAAATTAAAAGTAGTTACCATCATCAAATGCCCTGGTAGTGGCAGACAACGGACATTAGACTAACCTAAATTCCATTTCCAACTCCCTTCTTCCTGTCTCTACTATAAAGCCTCCTGTGAGAGGCCATGGACACAACTGTCCAGTGAGATACAAGCAGATGTCTGCTAGCACCACCTCTTTCCTTCCCTCCTTAATGACTAGAACATATTTGTGAAGTGTAGTAGGCAGCTTCCAAGATGGCTCCCAATGATGCCTGCCTCCTGATATTCATGCTCTTGTGTAGTCCCCTCCCATATTGTATCAGGGTTACATGATCAAAAGAACATGGCAGGAGCGACAACACTTCCAGAATTAGGTTATATAAGACACTGCAGCTTCTGCCAGGTGTAGTGGCCGTGCCTGTAGTCCCAGCTACTAGAGAGGCTGAGGCAGGAGGATCACTTGAGCCCAGGAGTTCTAGGCTGCAGTGAGCTACCATTGCACCACTGCACTCTAGCCTGGTCAACTGACTCGAGACCCAGTCTCAAAAGAAAAAAAAAAAAAGACATTGCAGTTTCCACATTCTTCTTGTCTCCACCTGTGGGCTCCCTCCCTTCTCTGTCCCCCAAGCTCTCTCTCTCTCTCTCTAAGATCATTTGCTCTGGGGAAGGCCTGTTGCCATGCCTTGGAGGTCCTATGGAGCCCTATGGAGAGGTCTATGTGGTGAGGAACTGAATCCTCCCACCAATAATCATGTGAACCAGTTGAGAAAGCATATCTCCAGCTCAACCAGGCTTTCAGATGACTATAGCCCCAGCTGATATCTTCACTGCAACCTACTGAGAGATCCTGAACCAAAACCTCATGGCTAAATCACTCCTAAATTTCCAGCCCTCAGAGACTGTGTGAGATAATATTTATTGCTTTAATCTGATATGTTTTGGGTATTTTTGTTACACAGCAATTTTGTTAACAAATACAGTGATGCCTGAAGGTACAACAGCCATTTTGTGACCTTGAGAATGAAATCCACATTCAAAGGATGGTACAGGGTCATCATTAATATAGTTGAGCATCACATCAGCTCTGGACTGCCTAAATTAAGACTTCTTGTAGCACAAGACCCCTATCTATTTATACCACATAGTAAGGTTTTCTGTTATTTGCAGCCAAACACATTCCTTACTGACACACTCAACAATTCCCAAAACCCAGTTACAGTTTCCAAAGAAAAGTTCTTTTTATTCAAGGATCTGCCTCTGCTCAGACGTTCATACTTCTCTTATCTTCTGGAACCCAGCTGTTCATTTCTGATCCAGAAAAAATATTCAGGCTGTCTGTCTTACAGGCACTCCTGGTGTTTAAAGGCAGTGGCTAGGATTATGCCCTTCATTCAGCAAGCAATTACAATTCTTTTAGTAGAATGCCTATTTCTCAAAACATGTCTCCCTTTGACATATCCTTTTCAAAAACTCATTCAGCTATACCCCAAAACACAAAGGTTTCAGAAATGGATTCTAAGTGGCTGGATCATACAATCCATAGGAAAATGAGTTTCTCACGACGATAATCTGCTTTATCTTATGAATTCTAGGAACACGTTTCAGCCAAAGAGCAGGGACTGGCCGTCTATGAATGAAGTATAGTAATGTGCCACATAGCAAGATTTCAGTCAATGAAGTACAGAATATACAACAGTGGTCCCATAATATTAAAACAGTACTGTATTTTTACTGTACCTTTTCTATGTTTAGATAAACAAATACTTACCATTGTATTACAATTGCCTACAGTATTCAGTACAGTAACTTGCTGTACAGGTTTGGGGCCTTAGAGCAACAGGCTACACCATATAGCCTAGGTGTGTAGTAGGCTATACCATCTAAGTCTGTGTAAACACACTCCAAGATGTTGGAACAATGACAAAATTGCATAATGATATTTCTCAGAACATATCCCTATTGTTAAAACGACACATGACTCTACACAAAAGGTGTGAGTTCAGCTCAGAAAAATCTCCTGTCTTAAAAATCTTACATTCCCCCTTCTAACTACAAATCTCTCTTTAGATGCCAATAGATGCCAAAAACTGTAACACGTAACAGAAGGAAAGTTTCTGTTCTGGCACAGAAGTAAAAGTAATTTTGATCCAGTGACCTTGCTTTGTTTTTTCTCTCCAAGTATACAATTGCTCAGAGATAGAGGCAATACAGCCCCAGAAGAGGAAGAAAAATTACAGGAAATCCTGATCCACACTTGTCCAAAATCATCAAACAATCTAGGCAACTGGTATTCACTCATATGATAGCTTTTAAGTTGTCAGCAATTCTTGGCAAACACAAGAATAGAAAATAACTTCAGCAAAATTCTGAGCTCCAAAAGCCTTAGTGTTCTCATGGGTCTCTTTCCCTTAAAAAGGGCGTGTGTGTGAGGGTACCTAAGAAAGGAAATATAGTCAGAAAATAAACTTCCTGCTCTAAAAGATAACATAATCCAAGATACCAAGTACACTATATTTGAGGAAACACCAAATTTAATATGGAGTTTTCCAAAATTTATGAAACTCCACATATATTTCATATATATTAATACATGTATAATTTATAGAAAATAACCTCTTAACATTTAACCAATCTGAGGAAGCCATTTCTTAAAATTTAATTTTAAGAAAAAATTTCACTTTAACTTTTGAGATGTAAAAACAAGTCTAGGATCTTTGAAGCCAGCTGAAGTACTCCTGGATTCTAATAGCACTACTTAATCATACTCAAGCAAACACAAAACAGTGTTTCATAGAAACATGATAGTTGCTATTCCAATGATCAGTAGATTTGCTTTTAATGTTTATTCAATTGCATATGTTCAGAACCAATATGACATGGATTGCTAAAGCTTGGAATAGCTCCTTGATTCTAAAACATGGTCATTTCCATATGGCTTTATATAAAAAAGCTGAACAGGCAGGCAAAAATTTAAAAAATTTTTAAAAAATATGGAACACTTCACAAATTTGCATGTCATCTTGCTAATCCTCTATCATTCCAATTTTGGTATATGTGCTGCACAAGCACAGGCAGGCAAAATTTGAAATGCTAGTTTCCATCCTTCAGAGACCCACACAGCACTCCTTACCTCATACTTTGAGAAGCTGTCACATGCATGCATATTTTTGCTTTTGATCTATGGAATTAATTGAGGAATAAATTCAGTTCTAATTTTCATTCTCCCTTCTGCTGGCCCTACCGGTCCTCCCAATAATTGACAATAACATATTGTTCTAAAAACTTACTTATGATAATATTCTCGAGACTTTTCTGCAATTTGAGTATTTCTTCCACTCTCAGGAAAACAGACCTAGACCATAACAATGAAAGTGAACTCCACCAGAGCCAAGACAATGTGAGTAAACTCAGGGACTTCCCCTTTGCTATACCATGGTACTCTCTGACCTACTTTGGTTTTCTACAACTCTCCCCCTTAGTTCTCAGCCCGAAAGCACGAAAGCTAGGCCTCTGTTAATCATTGTGTATTAATAAACAATAACAACAATAAACAAAAAACAAAAACACATGTGTATATATACACACATTTACATTAGGGAGTAAACATCACCTAATCTGTGGAAAAAGCCATACCATTAAATAAAATATTAACAAAGGATAATTTATTGAGGTTATTTTTCTGGAATACATTCTAAAACACTTAAAAGGAGACTTTTAAGAGAAACAGTATAAGAAATTTTATAAAGGCTTTTAAAACTAATGCCTTGTGTATGTATTCCTGATCCACAGATCTCATCTTTTGTTTAAAGCACCTGTTTATACAACTTTATAATTTCTAATTGGAGTGGGAAGAGAGATCTTACCTGCCTGATTTGACCTGCTAAATCTTTTTTCTCCTTTGAGGGAAGATTAAGTCTGCCTTTTCTACTGATTAGTTCAGTTCTGTGGAGTTTTATAAAGATTCTAGAAAAGTGTTATATGAACATAAACAGCAATGACAGTGAATTAATCTCTTTTAGAGGGAAAAATCCCTCAAAGGCAAAGACAATTCCCTCTTTCATTTACCTTTTTAGGTCAGTAAAAGTAGGCCATCAATAACTATAATGAGTACAGCATCTGCAGGGTGCTCAATTCTACTTTAACTACATAGACTAATTTAATCTCACTTAAATTATGATTAAGTGAGATCAGTACTGAGTGTGTCATGGAGCCACCACTAGTAAGCCTCAGAAAATTTGTTACTGGAAAGTAGCAATTCCCTCTACTTTCCCCTGCCCCCCAAATGACCAACAGAATCAGGAATAACCAGATACTCTTCCCTCTTTGTTATTAAATTTATGCCAGACACCTTTCAATGTCTCACGAGGGAAAGTATACACTTTTCTTTCCATCTTCCCCTCCCAATCTTTCCATCAAAACAGACTGACTTCCAACCAAATAAATTTAAATAATTAAATCAATAAATGTATATGGACCTTGATTTAATTTGTGATTAAAATGGCTACTCAGAAAGTTAACATTTTCTTTAAAAATGCATTTTACTCTTTGAAATATCTCACCCATTTTATTGATAACTCACATGTACATCTGACTTTAAAATGTGCATAATCTAAAATTAAAGCAATAAATTTTTCCTAATTTTACAATTCCCTTAGGAAAAAAGAACAATGTACTAATATAGATACTTGTGAGCCACATCTGATTCTGCAGATTAAACCTAAATAATTAAAAGGCATGTTATGTAAGGAAAAAAATAGTCTTGACCTCAAAAAATTTAATGTGTATGAATTTTCTATTTATGTATAACATAAAAATAAAAAATTTAAATTTTGAACACTTTCAAATATAGATTTAAAATATATTATTGACTTTATATAAAAATTAAATGTGATATATCAGAATTAATTATAACTAAATATTTTGGGATATGCAATAAAAAGACTTTTACTTTACTTCTATCAATGATGAATTAAATAGAAAGAAAACCAAACCATGTGTATAATTTTGGACACAATGAATTGAAATTCATGGCATAGAAATGAACAACGAGTAGTAAAATCATCATGAAATATCCTTAGACTCTTAGTGAACTAATATTTAGCCCTGTCACTAAACTGGTTTGATATCTGCCAACCTCTAGATTTCCCTCCTGCCCCCTTTTTGTCCTACAGGCTATGATCATCGAAATCCTCAAACAGCTATACCCTTAGGTTCTTGATGTTTATATGCAAAAACATCTTGCTTATAGATGATTCCAGAGTAAATAAATAACACCTTTAGGGGAAAATAATATTTTTTATAAATCTGCAAGAACACTGATAGTGATAATGATTCTCAAATATGCCCACAGTTAAGGAAAAAAGTCAATAAAGCTAAAGGTGACTTAGGCCACATATTTGACTATAATGAGAAAAAGTGTGTTTGGCCCCAAAGCATCATGGATTCAGCTTACTAGACAGTACTCTGCCCAATGATGTACTATTTAATACCAAAATAGCAAATGATTTAGGACAGTATGCACTTGACAACCAAAGGAGGAGCTGAGATCTGAAAGCCACAGGTCATCATCAATCACCAAATCAAAACATGGGTCAGAATCAGGTGGTGTGTTTTTTTAACCAGCTTAGAGAATATCAAATATGAGAGAGAGAGAGAACACACAGAGAATATATTAAAAGTAATATATTAATATATATTATATAATTATAATTATATAATACATTAATATATATTTAACATATTAAAAGAATATATTAAAAGTGTAACAAGTCCGTATTACTGAGAATATACTTTAATGTTGGCAAAATCTGGTGATAAACTAATAACAATTTAGCAATCTCTATATAACAAGCAAAACAACAACAAACAGTCCTCTTTTACATTCTCTATACCCATCTATCTGCCTGAGAATCTTCAAATTGCTAAATATACTATGACAATTTAAAAATAAAGAAATAGTTATCAATAATAGTATTGTGCTCTTATTTTTTTATCGAGTATGTCATATAGGTTACCTATCACATAAGAAACTGCGCTATTTGAATTGGACGAAACAACTGGGATAGCATTTACCCCAGCTACTTTTCCTACTATTGGATTGATCCTCTGATCCAACAAATTAGAATTTTGCACTTACATTCAATCCCTCTCTCCTTCAGACACCAAATTTAATAGCTCATTAAATCATTCCCTTTTTCTATTATTTCTCATTTTCACACCTATTACTATAATCTTTATAAACTTATATTTTCCTTAACTATGGGCATATTTGAGAATCATTATCACTATCAGTGTTCTTGCAGGTTTATAAAAAATATTATTTTCCTCCAGTGCTATTATTATTTATTATGATGCTTCTCAGGTTTATAAGAATAAATATTGTTGTTTAGTTTCTTCCTTTCCTGTTTCCATTTACCCATTCAATTTTCAGAGATCTGTTTCATTTTTCAATTTTAAAAGAAATAGCAATCCATTATAACTTAAATAACTACAGTATAAACTCACTTGGTCTCTAAAATCATTTAGTTGTTCCTCTCACACATTCCTTTCTATCTGATCCTGGAGACCTGGAGAAGAAACTCTGAAGCAGAGTCATTCTTCTTTATGAAATAGCTTCAAAGGTGGAACAAGAAGACTGGAAGATTAAAGACAAAGAAACAAACAAACAAAAAAAAAACACCAAAGAAAAAACAAGATATTGGGCCTAATAAGGACAAGGATGTAAGCCAAAAACTAAAATATATGTGTACTCAGGTGTAGAAAAGGCTCTGGATCACACATTTGTCTTTCACACATTTGTGGACAAAATAATAATAATATTCTTGGTGTTTTAAAATACTGACCATTTATTTAAGACAGAAAAATACAAAACATAAAAATATAATTTATTTTCTTGAAAACACATGTGTTGTTTTTTTCTTCTAACACAAGTTAAAAAGAGCCTGAACTAAGAATAGATCATCCCTAAAATCTTAAAAGAGGCAAGTTTAGGACGAATAAAAGAATTACTACCATACACACAGTGAAAGGTAAAATTATGAAAATAATGTAATACTTTAGAAATCCTGGTTTTGCATGCAAATTAATTCTCTCCAATACTGACAGATAATAAGAATCCTTTCTTAGATCCCGTATTTTGATTTTTGGCTTAACATTTTTTAACTAATAATAAAAATACATAAACCTATAATTTCTACTAAAATCTCTCTCCCTAGAGCCTTTGCTGCTTCCTAATGGAGGGAGAAACAAAACACAAGCCTGCTTATTTTTAAGAGGCTAAGGTTTGTGGGTATTTTTTTTAAGTCACTATGGTTTGGTGAGGGGTTTTTGGTGGGTAGAGGGGCCTATTATTTCTCTTTCTCTCCCTGCAGTGAGGGTAAGGAAAGTATGTGAATCTCTCTGGCATAGAATGAAACAGAAAGCAGGCAGGAACCATATATGGATCTACTCTATTTCTCTAAGGAAATTTTGACCAATTTGAGTAACTAAGATCTGGGCATGTATCATAGCACTGAGAGCAACTGATAGTATTTAAATTTTAATAAAAATAAAACGAAACCAAGGAAGTCAACTAGATAGTCTTCTATTTTCAGGAATGTGTAATATGAAGTGGAGAAAGCAGGTCCAAGAAGATACCTAAAATGGTGGAAACTCTTAAACCATTTGAATAACATATATTTTTAAAAGATAAGAGATGATGACCACCCTCTCCCCGCAAAAAAACATGTTGCAATAGTGAGAAACAGTGCTAAACATAAAAGTTTTAGGGAGTCTATGCAGAGAAAAATGGATTTGCCTGGGTCAAGTGTCAGTGAAGACTTGCAGTGCAGCAAATGTAGATTACATGTGAAGTAGCAAAGAGATGCCAGAATAAAAAGGAAACTTTCAGATCTGGAAAAAAACATATAAGAAGCCATCATCATCATCTCATTATCTCCATGGACTTGGTTATTCTGGTGCACAACAAAATTAATTACGTTTCCTCAGACAAGTTTACTTTTAAAATGTATGCTTTTTTTTTTTTGAGACAGAGTCTCACTCTGTTGCCCGGGCTAGAGTGAGTGCCGTGGCGTCAGCCTGGCTCACAGCAACCTCAAACTCCTGGGCTCAAGCAATCCTTCTGCCTCAGCCTCCCAAGTAGCTGGGACTACAGGCATGTGCCACCATGCCCGGCTAATTTTTTCTATATATTTTTAGTTGTCCAATTCATTTCTTTCTATT
>CAUYRT010011741.1:0-38766 GCA_963574885.1 Lepilemur ruficaudatus
TCTGCTTTGACAGGACAGACCTGAGTTCCAATGCAAAGTCCCATAATCACTTCATTTTCCCTCTCTTGGGCACACAGATTCTGTCTCTGCTAGGCAGGCTATCCTGGTGCTGTTGGGGGTGGGGGAGGGGTGGTGTAGGCAATGTAAGACTGTCTCTCTTTTTTTTTTTTTTTTTTTTTTGAGACAAAGTCTCACTCTGTTGCCCTGGCTAGAATGCAGTGGCATCATTATAGCTCACTGCAACCTCCAACTCCTGGGCTCAAGTGATTCTTCTGCCTCAGCCTCCCAAGTAGCTGGGACTACAGGCATACACCACCATACCTGGCTAATTTTTCCATTTTTTGTAGAGATGGGGCCTCACTTTTGCTCAGGCTAGTCTCAAACTCCTGACCTCAAGCGATCCTCCTACCTCAGCCTTCCAGAGTGCTAGGGTTACAGATGTGGGCCACTGCACTCAGCAAGACTGTCTTTTCTGCATTCTTCAGTGCCTCTTTCTTTGACATAATGTTAAAACCAGGTACAGTGACCACTCACCTAATGTTTGGTTCTTCTGATGGTGCTTCCTTGTGTGTATAGTTGTTGAATTTGGTGTTTGCACAGAGGGACAATTGCTGGAGGTTTCTATTCTGACATCTTGCACTTTCCCCCTCACCTTCCTTTTTCTATTTGTTTACTCTAATTTCTTGCTACTTATTGTTTTCTGTATAGTACCTCCACCTCCTCAAGTTAATTTCCAGCTTCCCTTGGAATAATTTTTATATTTAGATTTAGGGCTGAGAGGAAACACAGTATACAAATTATATGGAATATGAGTTTTGAAAATTGTGAGTTCAGAATTAAAAACACGTATGTTACTTCACATTTGGCTTGATTTTTAAACTGAGGTTGAATACTCCTTGAAAGAAATATTTTATCAGTAGCACATTTAAATATTGTGGAGACTGATAATATCTCAAATTATTGCCAACCTGGTGTTTGTGTCAGGAGGAGAGAAAGTGTAAATCATTTCATGGTTGCCACTTTTTATCTTCAATGTATATAAAAGCATAAAGCATGAATAATAAACATAGGAATATAATTTTGAAAAATATGTGATGTGTTCATTTTATTGTACAATTCAAAATAAAATTGCCAGAGGTGAAGCTCTAACTTACAGTCTGACTTTTCAATGTATAATTCATGAAATGTTCCAGTTTGCTTGTACATATTTTGCATATGCACCTCCAATTAATGCAGTGAAAATTATTTCGATAGAATAAATTAGGGAAGTATGCCAACACTGCATGGCTGGGTTCTCTGCTCAAAGTATCACAAGGCTCAAATCAAGGTGTCATCTAAGCGGAGTTTTTATCTGGAGACTCCAGAGAAGAGCCCACTTTGGGGCTCATTTTTGCTATTGGCAGAACTATTTGCTTTCAGTTGTAGGGTTGAGGTCCCTCGTTCCTTGTTGACTGTCAGCTGGGGGCCACTCTCAGTTCTTAGAGGCTTTTCTTCATGCCTTGCCACATAGCCCTCTCCATTGTCAAGCAAGCAATGACAAATCAAATCCTTCTCTTTTATCTTAAATCTCTTATTTCCCTGTCTCTAACGTCTAGACCGAGGTTAAAAGGCTTGCGCGTTTATGTCTGGTGCGTACCAGATTATCCCCTTATTCTAAAGTCAATGAATTTGGAACTTAATTACATCTGCAAAATCCCTTTTGCCATATAACATGAAAAAGCCATGACACTCATCATATTCATAGGTTTCACTCACACTCATGCGAAGGGGATTATACAAGAGTGTGCCTCCCTGGGGGCCATTTTTAAATTCCACCTAACACAATTAGTTCACGTATAGTTCAAATTTACCGGACAACTCTTATATGTGAACAAATCACAGGGGTTCAGAATGAAAATGTAAAGACTTGTCATATTTTTATTATTTTAGGAGCTCTATCAATGCACATTTTGGTTTTGGCCATTAATTACCATAACATGCATATGAAGATTCCAATTATATCTTACTGGTTTCAAATTAATCACTTACCACTTACTACTTTGAATACATTATTCCTAAGAGTTTGTTTTGTTGATTTTTATTGTTGTTTTTTTAGAACAAATAAAATTCTTTTAAGTGATTCTCTTCAGAATTTTAAGTGTTATTAATATCTGTAGATATATCAATATGCAATGAAAATTTAAATTTAATAATTATCTGCATTCGTGTTGTTTTATGTCATCTGATAGGCTTTTTATTCTTGTACTGAGTCGCTTAAAAAGCATGCAATTTTATTTTTTCTGTGTTGCATTATTGTAAAACACTGTTGCAACTTTAACACAAAATGAACAATTTTGCAATTGTGTGACGTTTTGGTTTTAGCTGTTAATTATAAGTATCTTGCAAGTAGCTTCTTGAGCTTCATCTGAAAATTTTGTAGCTGAAATCATAATATAATTCTGGTTTTGTATTTTATGCTTACAAAACCTTAAATTAGTTAAAGTCCATGTGTGTGTGTGTGTGTGTGTGTGTGAGAGAGAGAGAGAGAGAGACAGAGGTGATTTTTGGAAAGGTGCTGCTTTTTCTCCTTGGCATTGTTTATTTGATAATGTTTACATGTAAATAAGACTGATAAGCTAAGAAAGACAAAAAGTACTGGGGCATATAAATTAAAATTTAGACAATCCTCAATCATCATTTATACTACCCAGTTAGTTATGTAGACAATTTTGCCTTTTAACTTCTGCATCTTATAAATCTGATGACTTTATTGCCTTAATTAAAAATTTGCTCATTAGAGTAGGAAAAAAATCTATTTACATGAACATTACTTAAGAGAATTTAGGTCTTTGTGTCTTCAAATAATCAGTTTCTCAATATAAAATTTGGATATATTTGCAGTCCTAAGATTATTTTAATGCAATTCATATTGAATTTTTTAAATTGAGCATATGGAAAAAAAAATAAGTGCTAATTTTCACTGTTAAATAACTAAAGTGATTAAAATTTTAAAATATATGTGTCATTTACACTCATAAATAATGCAAAAATAAGTTTAAAGTGATGAGAGGTGAGTGTGACTGTGAAGGGGTAAATAACACAACAGATATTATTACAGTAATGGAATATTTCTGTATTTTGAATGTAGTTGTGGTTACACAAATCTACACATATGAAAAAGTGACATAGAACTATGCACACAGTTTATTTACGTATCAGTTCCCTGGGTTTGATATTATAGTACTCTATTTACATAAGAGATAATTAATGAAGTAAATAGGGTGAATGTTACACAGGACTTCTCTGTATTATGTTTACTACTTCCTGTGAATCTATAATTATTTCAAAAGAAAAAGGTTAAAAAACCCTTTAAATCTATCAAATATACAAAACCATGGTATAGTAATATAAATATACTTTTAAAAAACCCAGTATGTTAATAATTTTTTTCTTTATAAATAAGTAATTCTTTCTTGATTTGTTGTTCCAGATTGATGTTTATTCAGTGGGGTTATGTGTTCTTGTGAACATATCTTCTATTTCTTTTCTGAGAAAATAATAAATATGTTTGAGACTCTGCATGTTCTTGCAAATGCACTAGTCTCCTGAATCAATTAGGACATCCATCTCAGACACACATAGCATCAGAGTCATAGTCTCAGAGACCCTAGAGTTGAATCCACTAATGTTATACTCTGTCCCTATTGTTGAAAAACTAAAACTTTTAGCTATAAATGATTATTTTGTTTATTTTAATTTTTAAAATATTGGTTAACTCACAAATTTATGTTGCCTTCTTTGGGTCCTGAATATTTTAAAAAATCTGTAAAGTATTTTTTAGAATAATTTGGGATATTTGAAAATAGACTATAACTTGGATAATATTATGGACTGTATATTAAATAATGGTAAATTCTTAGGTCATGAAACTATATTATGTTATATAGGAGGATGTTCTTGTTTTTAGAATATATAAATCAAAGCGTTTAGCCAGATATAACTTACTGTGAAATGATATTAGAAAAAATATGTCTTATATGCATATGTGTCTGTGTGTGTTTGTAGAGAGAGAGACAGAGAGAGACAAAGAGATAGACAGAGACAGACAGAGACAGAGAGAAAGAGGTATTTACGTACAATTGAATGGAAGTGTAAACAAGCAAATACAAGAACATGTTAGCAACTGATGAATGTTTTAAGTATAGAGTACTTATATTATAGGGTGCTCTTTGTACTATCCTTTCAAATTTTTTGCAGGTTTGAAATTTTTCAAAATAAAAAGTTAGGGGAAATAGGGGAAACTAAATCAGACTGGATTTCCTGGATTTCATAATAATTAGGACTGGTAATTCATAGAATCTATTCAAGCTTACATTAAGGGGCAGGAAATTGAGATCAGACAGAGAATGTAAGAAAACCAAAAACAAACAAAAAAAAAATTAACAAAACGTGCTATTAGGGATGATGCATTCAAAGTGGTAAGTGGTAAGTAATTAATTTGAAACAAGTAAGATATAATTGGAATCTTCATATGCAGGTTATGGTAATTAATAGCCAAAACCAAAATATGCATTAATAGAG
Source organism: Lepilemur ruficaudatus (assembly GCA_963574885.1). Lineage (NCBI taxonomy): Eukaryota > Metazoa > Chordata > Mammalia > Primates > Lepilemuridae > Lepilemur > Lepilemur ruficaudatus. Next base: position 4,561 of record CAUYRT010011741.1, read on the forward strand.
CTCCTAAAATAACAAAAATGTGGCAAGTCTTTACATTTTCATTCTGAAACCTGTGATTTGTTTACAGAGAGTCTTTCACATGTAAGAGTTGTCCTGTGAATTTGAACTATATGTGAACTAATTGTGTTAGGTGGAATTTAAAAATGGTCCCCAGGGAGGCACACTCTTGAATAATCCCCTCCACATGAGTGTCGGTCAAACCTATCAATATGATGAGTGTCATGACTATTACATGTTATATGGCAAAAGGAATTTTGCAGATGACCTCCTTCCTTTTTATTAAATGAAAAATGCCAGCAAAAAGTGGGCCTTATATTCTATTATTGCCATAAAGCAGAGAGCTGGTTTAGACAACCCTCCTCATCAAGAATGATAAGAAGATCAACACAGTGAAATCCCATTTCACTTACCAATATTTTATTTATTTGTTATTCTTATTAATGTTTGTTTATTGCCTATTCTACCTTCACCCTCCCATTCTCTCCAGCCCCTTTAATCTTCAAACATACACACACACAAACACACACAAACACAAACACACACACACACACACATACATATACATACACTCTGAACACGCTAGGTAGATGTTCAAGATACCATGCTTTTTGTCTAGATGAATTTAATAAACATTGGAATCATTTTTGTTATTAAATTTTTAGGTGAGGGAGGTTAGGCCCAAGGAGATTAGATGACTTTCACAAACTCTATCATACAGCTGGGGTCTGTGGATCTGAAATTCCAAATAATATTAATTTGACTATAACCCAAGTTCATAAATATAAATTAGAGCACAGCTATAAAATAATTGTTCTCAAAGAATTGAGAAAATATACCGCATTCATGCAAATGAGTAGATTGCTTTAAAGTTATATTTCCATAACACAAAAGAACCTGTGGAAACTATATACATATATAAACACACACTCATTTGCATAAATTGGAATATTCAATAGAAGTGTTGTGAAATTACATTGAAAACGTCTTTCAGAAAATACAACAGAAAGACCAAGACATAGAAAACAGAAGCCAAAAAGACAATTAAATGACCAGTCCAATAGGTTCCTGCAGAACAAATCAAAGCTCCACCTTGTGCTCCCTCCTCCCCATTTTCCCTTTGACTTTGACCTTGTGATATTAGAAAAGAGAGCTCCAGGAAAACTTTGTTATCCTCCTGCAGAGGGCAGCCACCACTGAGCTCCTCAACAAATAGAGACACCACTATACATGAGAAAGAGGTGAGGAAACTAGACATATTTTCCTAAAGGTTCAGAGTGCCCAACCTGAAACTGGAAGGAGATATGTTGTCCAAAATTGATGGCATTCAAACATAGGCTAAATGACAATTTGACAGGACCCTTAGAGATGAAATTCAAATGCAAAATTCAGTGGGAATAAACTTCAAGACATACACCAAATTTTTTAATTCAATTTTAAATTTATTCCAATCAAGCACTTTTTAAAATTTTGTCTTTATTATCTACAGCATCATTCAATAAGGTTCTCTATTTTAACAGTCTATCTGCCATCTATCTTTCCATAAGAAGAAATAATTTCTGTTGAATATCACAGAAATTAATATCGCTTCTTCTTATGTAAATTGTGCTTTTAACTATTGTTAAAATTTTCTTTTTTCTGCCACTCTTGCTTTTCAAAGATCATCATTACTCTTAAATTTGTCTTTTCACATCTAACACTTCGTAGTGTTAGATGTGAAAAGATGTGATCATTTGTTCCAAAATAAGTCCATTTCAAAATAACCTCAGTGCTGGTTTCTAAGTACAGTGAAATGTTTGTTGAATAAGGACACCTTTCTTTGGTGTCTGCTGTATCTGGAATATTATTTTAATAATTAAAGTTTTCTCCTTATTTGAGAATGAGCTAAGGTGTATCTTCCTTAGGAAAAGATCCCTCATGAGCATGACTAAAGGACAGAAAATAATTATTGATCCTTTTTTTAATCTACTCTTTAGTTTTGAGATGACATCTGAAATATCTATTTTCATTTTTGCAATAATTAAGCTGAATTTTAAGCTCTCAGACAGGTGTTAACAGAATTGGCTTAATAAAATCAAATTGCTTATTCTTTTAAAAATAGTTCTTTAAAGAAATCATACTTTAAGGTTGTGTTAATTACATCTCTTCTCAATTGACTACCTGCAAAAAGTCAAGTGGTTCTTAAAGTCTTCAACTTAAATTATATTGCTTTGATGGTAAATGTAGAGATTTACTAAAGATTAACAACCACCTGAAGCCTAAAGAGAGAAATGACCTAGCATTTTCTATGTTTTCTTAGTATAATTCTTTAAGGATAAAAAATTTATTAGTTTCTTTGTGATTGAGTTTTTATAACATCGTATTGAAAGCAGAAGAGTTCAATCGCTGTTTGATCTCTGAGTTTATACCTGCATAGATCATTATAAGGCTATTCTAGAAATATGTCTGAACAGATTAATATTGAGAACATTCAATAATCAGTCCACAATTATTAAAAATATCTATTCCACTTTTAGAAAATTTAAAATTTTAAGTTTGACCCAATACAATATTTTGAAAAAGAGATGAAAAGAAAGAAGCACAGCCATGCCCCAGCTTCTGTGATTCAAGCATAAAATTTGTTTCTGAGATTCCTAACCTGCCTCCCTTTATCAGTTTGGAGAAATCATGCTGTTCCCTTGGGGGATTACAATACTATCTATTGAATTATCCCCTAAATGAGAACAACATGTAGAGACCTTATTTGTTCACTTTTCCTTTCCAAATATAATAAAGCGTTTGTGAGCTAATTGAGTCCTACAATATATAAATTAGCAAATGAAGAAATGCCCCAAGACATCTGTTCCAATACACACATCATAAAATAAATATCGTGAGTCAAAAGTGCATTTTTGACTTACGATATTTTCAAGTTATGATAGATTTATCCAGACATAACCCTATTGTAAGTGGAGAAATGTAATGAATGCCTAATGCTTTCTCACCATCATAAAGTTAAAAAATCTTAAGTCAAACCATTGCAAGTCAGAAACTGCCTGTGTTAAGAGAAACTATTTTAAAACATTAGCAAATGTATTGAAATTATCTATTACTTTAAAGAATGTGAGCCATTTTCAATTAGACTATTTCCTCTCCCTAACGTTATTTCCACCTTGAGATTTTTCAGAAGATAAAACACAAAAAAGACTCAACGGAGGTTTAAAATCCTAAGTGTAATAGGTACACATACTATCACTCTAATTAATTCATGATTAATTAAGAAATTCTTCACTTTTTCTAATTTTCTTAAACTATTATAATTTTGCTACTCACATCTCCACCGTATCATTTGCAGGGGCCTCTAACTTGGTTGGGTTAAGATAGTGATATTAATATTAAGATGATGTAACAGTAAAAGCACAGAGGAGAAAAATAAAGAAAATATTTTACGTAAATTTAAATGCAAGTTTTGTTGTTACTGTTTGGTTTGGGTAAGCTTTAAGCTATTGTGAAGAACTTCTGGTGTGCTCTGTGGCAGGCTAAGTATGAGGAGTGTTACAAAAACAACTCCGTGTTCCAGCACACACTTGATACCACACATCCACACTGGATGAGGCAATACCACTAAGCTCAAGAGCTAAACCAAGTAAGATGAATGAAGCCCTAGAAAATTATTCTCTCCCCATTCATGCCTTACATATAGATTTGTTTATTGAGTCAATCAATAATTAATACCTTTATTTATTTTGTTACACTTATTGCACACCTACTATGTACTAGGTAATATGATTGGCACTGGATTATAATAGTAGTCAAGTAATAGTTATGGCTTACCAAAGCTTAAAATATAGTGGAAGAGAATATAAAACACAGTTTCATACTATCTGGGGAATGGGCACACTTATAACTTTGAATCAAATGCTACGAAAGCAATTTATGTAACCAAAATGTTTGTACCCTGTAATATTCTGAAATAAAAAAAAATTAAAAAAAACATAATTTCAATACAGAGTTATAATGTACTGTTAGGGTTATTCTCTGGGTATAAATATGAGGAGCATTATAAATGTCATAGTTTTAGTTTTCTGTAGATGTAATAAAAAATTAACAAAAATTTAGTAGTGGCTTAAAAATAATACAAATCCATTACCTTACAGTTCTGGATGTCAGAAGTCTCACTGGGCTAAAAACAGGGCTATTTTACTGGTAATATTGTATTGATCTAGGAGCTGGTTGCAGAGTGTTCAGTTTATTAAAATTCATCAAGCTTTATACTTATGTTCCTTTTTCTTTTATGAAATACTTCTTTTAAAGATTTTAAAATGTATTTGAGCCTTTTGCTTTAAAATTATTACTGTATTAGTTTCTTACTGCTGCTATTACAAGCTACCTCAAATTAATGGCTTAAAACAACACAAATTTATTTTTTTAGTTTCTGGGTTAGAAGTCCTACATGAGTATCAATATCTACTAAAATGCACACTCCATGAGGGCAGGAAATTTTGTTTGTCCTAATCACCACTGTATACCCAGCACCTAGAATTATAACTGGAGCATATTCAGCACTCAAAATATATTTATAATATGAAACAATTCTGCAGAACAGGCATGGTACAGATGATTATGGGGAATAAAATTTAGTAAGGCCTCTTGATTTACTTAAAGAATAGAGCTAATAATCACAATAACCACAATCTATTTGCTTTTGCTGCTTCCTATCTGGATACTTCTAAAGATTTATTTTAAATCCAAGTTAAATTAAATTCAGTATTTCAAAAGACTGATTTGATATGAAAAGGAACCTGTAAACAATTTACAGTCATTAATCTTTAATAGGAGATTTAATCTTTAAAAAGAACGCTTTTATGGCTGGGTATACTATAGGTGATGTAGATAAACAACCTATTGGAATGTCCCAGGTGCATTAAAGCTGTTCAAGTTAGAAAGTTCAACAGCTCAGGAGTCTCTAATGCAGATATTTTGGAGGATTTTAAAGAAAGCTTCTCGCTAAGCACTTGTCAGACATATACATCTCCCAGATCATTTCAGTTTATGGTTTATTTTTATAATACCCCAAAATCCTAGGACACTATTGAATCTCCATTAAAATTAATGTGCATTTCATACGAACAAATAAAAATAGATATATTTTGTGATTTTCTAATACCTTCAATTGTCCCTCCAAATTTCTCAGAAGTGTTTCACCTTTATGATAATTATGGCTCCTAATTCAAGGAGAGATTTCAGACATTAGTATTAAGTTTACTGTCTTCTGTGGGGCCACAGATTTATATATTTATATATATATGAATCCATATAGAGTGACATATCTATTTCTATTATAGTGCAATACATGTGAGATTGCTACATGACTTTCTACTTCACTTAACACAAAAAATAAATATGTGAATAGTATGCTTGGCTGATGTTTTCAAAAAATTTATGTCATTTTCAGAACACTTAAGTATTCATTCAAAAGCAGTTAGAGTTTCTTACCTTCTATTTCAAAGCAGCGACCTTGAGATAAAATAAAGGGGAACTTAAAAAGGTTCACCAGCTGTGACCGCACTCAATAGCTTTCCATCTACTTCTTCTAAAGCTGCACAAAACACAATGCTAAGCTCTTTGTAATGATACACAGGTGTACGCTTCTCCCAAAGCCCTTTCAATTTAACTTGTTTTTCTTAGGCCTAGGACAAGTGAGCAAATTGCCACAGGCTAAAAATAATCTCCATATATGCATTTCCACCCTTCTGGAACACTCAGAAAACAGCATATCTTGGTAGCAAATTATTTCCTTACTTCCCTCTGTATACCACTTTTCAGGATAAATAGTGATACATGACCTGTTTGCAGTGTGTGCTGATACATGAAGGTTCAGAATAGAACACCTCTTGAGGGAGCCTTGGAGTCTGTGTGTCTATGCACTGATTTAGCAGAATCTCCAAATAAAATTGATTCTAATTTCCCCTTTTTATTTTTCACTCTTCACCAAGTAATTTGTTTTTGCCTAAATAATCAAATAAATAAAAAAATCCTTTGAACCAGACCTAGCTCAGAATAACTGCTATGAAAATATTTGCTCTCACCTGGTCACTGCACAGGCACACGCAAACACAGACTCACGCTGTCATTACCGTGAATGTGAATATGCGGCTTCTTGGCTCCTTTTGTAAAACAACCCCACAAACTTTGATTCTTATATTAGTTATTAATCTGATATGTTAGATATACTAATGCATGCCAAAAGCTTATCAAGTAAAGTCTTGCTGAGTGTAAATGTTCCACGGTTCTTCACACTGCTTAGCCTGGTGTTTACAGTGTTCAGTGAAATCTTTCCAAATCATTCCTGTACTGAAATATTTACCCTACTGCCAAACAAAAACAAACTTTCTATATCCTAAGGATCCCTTGCATTTAATAGAAGTCATATTTGTTCTTACTATGTCATCTATCATCCATATTGATCTAAATTTTTCCCTTTTGTAACCAACTCAAAATTTAGTTCTGTTATGAAGCCTTCTCCAGTTATCTAGTCAAAATGACTCTCTTCATGATGCTTCAATCGCATTTTGGTTTTGTTTTATATCTATTTTTCATAAATAAATTTTTTGTGTTGAAGTGTAATTTACCTAAAGAAAGATGGTCACATTTTAGCTATACAATTCAATGAGTTTTGAGAAATGCATATACCTATGCTACTCACATTCTTATAGTTACATGACATTTTCAGATAAGGGTTCTTTTAAATAATGTATCTCAAAATCGAACCTTTCTTTACCTGGATCTCAAAATTTCCCCTAATGATTACAAGTAGTATGGCATAAGGGAAGTTGGAGTAGAAATAGAAAGCAGTCATAATTGATTATGGTAAAAGTATTTTCTTTTTTGTAAATTTGACCAGAAAACCTATGACCGTATAAACAAATTTTCCTTCAAGCATCTTTTGGGGTTTTAGTAAAGGGGTCGGCAAGTGAAGGTCTCTGGAACTTTGCTTCATTAGTTTCATGATGAAACTGCTTCTGCATATGATAGCTCCTCCTAACCTACACTGGCTGGGCCACATATATGAAACCAGGCTGGGCTTTAAGCAGTAGCTTTATGAGACCAGGGATTCGTGCTTGGTGTGATATCCCAGGTACTTATTTCACGTGTAGTGTAGAATATGCACTCCAAAGAGACTTTTGCATGATTGAATGAGTAAATAAACTACATCTGTCTTTGTTTTAATTCAATGAATTCCTGGTTATCTAATTCAGGTAATTCATTTATTCATCAAAAAAGTTAAACTTTTCTAAAAGAATATGTTTAGCTAAATTATTTTAGTAAAGAGGAGTAAACCTAAAGGTATTCTTTTGCATTCCTGACCATTATCACAAAGAAATTGTGAGGTCAAATTCAGTTTCCTGTTAAAGAGTATCCCTTGAATTAAAAATAGAAATGTAAAGTAGATTTATAAATTATTTTAAGAAGAATAATACCAGAGTGTTAGTGCTATGAGAAAGACGGAAAATTTGCTTAAAAATAATCAAATCAGGTTATCTTTCTTTCTTTCTCTTTTCTGGGCTACCTGATATATCTTAGAAATTATTCATCTATATTTCCTAAGGCCTCTGACAAACTATGAAATAGGTAAGGCTACCACATTTAGCAGTGAAGAACATTAAGAATAAAAAATTTAAATAAATAGCTCAAGACCTCTATGGATAAATGCTGAAGCTGAGTTTTGAATTGTGGACTATCTGGTTCCAAAATCCATGATGATTTTTCTTGTTGTAAATAAAAATTACAGGCAGAATTCTCATAAATTCTTTACATATCTGTCATATTATAAATGTCTCCTTCACTTAAGCTCCTTAAAAATTAACTTAGATTGCTCATTCTTTTTACTCCTTCTTTTGTAGAAGAACACCTTCTTACTTGGAAAGGCCCCAACCAATATTATGGGGAAGATGCATTTGATAGTTAATCATGGTCACTCTTCTGTATACCTTATGAATCTTTTAACTCTTGGGTTGGGATAATAGTGGCATTTCACTTTGAGAGAGAATCTGGAAGATGATAAGAGAAGGCTACAAGTCAAATAAGGAGGAGAGAGGGGACTGTAACTACTTCAAAGGAAAGCTAAGTGATGTACAGAAAGTTAAGACATAAAGGAAAGCAAAAGGGACTAATGCAAGGAGCGCTAGAATAGGTTAGAAGCAATCACTAGTCTTTACAAACAATTAAGAGGGTAACAAATGTAACTTATTCACTTAGCATCCTTATAATGTTAAAAAATAAATATTTTATTATTTTTAAATTATTAAAAAAAGCAAATGGGATGAGGAGAAGCCAGAGCAAAGAATACATTCCCAAAAAGTGAAAGAGGGATGTACGTAAAATATAGATCACAGATTGCTAATTCTTATTAGCAATCAGACAGGTGAGGTCCAAGGTCTGTGAGAGCACAGCTGCAGTGTGCTTCATAGGCACAGTGCCTGAGGAATTCACACTCATAGGACTATCACAAAGGAATGACAGAAATCCTGGGTCACCATTTACTCTAGTCCCTTGGTGTAATTTACGAGGACTCAGACTCATGGCTCAAATTCCATGTCTTTGCATTGTACTATCTTTGAATTCAAATTTAGCTTGAACTTGGTCTAACTAAAAACAAGTAAAAAAAAAAAAGTGTGTGTGTGATTTTTAAGAAACATTTCATGTACAGAAAATTGATTTTACTAGTTTGCCTAAGCCAGTTATAACTCTACAGAAAAAAACTTAAGGGGGGCAAAGGAGGGGTATATTCTGCATATACAACTTAATCATTTCCTATTTCCTCCAAGCTAGCTAACTCTTTGAAGGATGAGCTCTGAATCTTCACTCTAGTAGCCTGAGAAATCCCAGAGCAGAATATATCGGTAAAATCTTGGCCAATGAATAATGCATGGGAAAAATCTATGCCTTGTAATTTCTCAAATGTCAGCACTCTATTTGTTTTGATAATCTTATTGCTCATGCTATGTATGTCACTGCAAATCCTTTTAGAAAGTAAGTGGTATATAAATTATGAATTAATACAAAAATAGGTAGGGCTGGGAATCAGAGACCTCATATCACAGCCTTGACACTTATTTGCTATGTGATATTAGTTTATTACTCACTATTTCTGGGCTTTAAGTTGCTAAACTCAGTGGTGTAAGGTCTAAAGTTAAGGCCCAATATCATGTGCTACCTTGATATCTCGTAAGACACAGAGCACTTTGAATGGCCTAACCACAAATTATCCTTCTTACTCTGCTCTCACAGATGAAGTCACCTAGCAAAACCACCCTCTCAAACAAGGAGATCAGGAGCAGTTTATGCTTATCCCTGAATAATGGGTTCCATTCTCTACCAACCACAGAATTATTCAAACAATTCAGTCACGTCCTCATGTGGGAACCAGAGATGACCTTACCCTCTTGATACTATTAATATTAAGCAAGGCCTGCCTCCCACAGTCCCTGTTTATTGCTCTATTCTTAACAGCAACTACCCTGTGACCCAGCATGGTATGTGGTATCCTTCTCCCCTGGGCTGTGCATTTATGGAGGTAATAAAGTTCTGTCAGTCTCATCTGTCCATGGTCAAGGTCCCATATTGGTCACCCCCAGTTCCCTAGGGTGAGAATCCCTCCCTCACTAATGGGGTGAAGAGTTTATTATCAACATAACGTCCCACTGAACTTTGTCATATTGTAATTGATACATAAGGATATGTGGCTACCTTCTGTAAACTTAAAGAAAACTGGTACTTCTACTTCTCGGTGCCCACAGAATTGCTCCCCACTTCTCAGTCCATTTCTGAACCAATGCCATGCAGGCACAAATCTAACACAGATTTTTTTTTTACTGCATAACCAGGATATGGGCCCTTTATATATGAAACTTGTGATGTTTATTGTTCTTTGGTCTAAGTTACAGGCAGATTCTCAAATATCCTTACTCTCATAATGAACAGGTGTGGTGGGCACAGCTGAGAAAAAACAGAGAAGTAACAACATGACGTGTGAGAAGAGTCAGGGGCAGTGAGGCTGTTAAAAGAACTGCCCAGGCGTTATGGCAGGGATCATCAAGTACAGGCGTGGGAGATAAAAGAAAATATGTCAAAACGGGAGGAATTCTGAGGTGGGGATATGCATAAATTTGAAAAATTGTGTTTTATGTTATAATATTATTTTACATATGAGAAAGATAAAAAGAAAAAATCTGAATAACTTGCTCAGAGCAACTTCTTAAGCAAAAAATTAGGACTTGCAAAAGTTTGAGAAGCATTGGTTTGAAAGAATCTATGGGCTTAATTAAGTTTAAAAGAACCTAAATAAATAATTTAATTCAAATCTGACATTGATTATATTTTCCTGTTCTGAATTCTTTAGTATAAGAGGAAAAGTCACAATGACATAATTTTAAATACAGCCTTACTCGGCAGTGACTTTGAGACATGTACAGCAAGACATAATTAGGATTTTCCTGTAAGAGAAAGGAACAAAGAAGAAGAGCCATGAGGCTTTAAAATCTTTATATACTAAGCTAGCACTTTTTGCATCTTACGCTTAGCAAGCTGAATGTTGATAATATTACTATAACTAATTGAACAGATAAGAAAGACAATTTTCTGATAAATTCTTGGAGCATGTCTTTTTAAAGAGTATGATTTTTAACAATGAAGTAGAACTGTGCATATTGAAATAATTTCCTACAATTATCAACAAAGCAGAAAGTTCACTTGTTTTTCTTCTTTAAGTTTAGAGATGCAGTATAGCATAGTATTGAAACTTTCACTCTACAGTGAGACTGGATGTGAATCCTATTTCTGCAACTGACTTGCTCTAAGATCTTGATGTAGTCACCAGTATTCTGTGTCACAGTTTCCTCATATGTAAAATGGACGTGTTAATAGCACAAACCTTATAAGACTGGAACAAATATTCATTGAAATAATCTAAGAAAGCTATAGTAGAGGGCCTGAAACAATAAAGCTCCCAATAAATGTTAAGTGTTTTCAGAAACTTTCTCATATGTCTTGTCTATGCCAAGGACATGAAGAACATATCTCAACTTGTGTTTTGTTTCACACTTACTGTGCAGTTTCACTTCTTACTCCATGATGCACAATCTATTTTGAATTAGTAAGTCTAGGGTTTGAGTTCAGGATTCTAAATTTACTGCTGGATAAGTTTGGGAAAGTCATTTCATTTCTCTGAATTTCAGATATCTCTTTGAAAAATAATAATAATATATTGGGAAGACTTTGTAAAAAATTAAATAATCCATGCATCACCTACAACACAGTGGCACTTAATTAGCAGATATTCCCTTCCTTTATTTAGTTATTCCTAAATGTTGCTGTTGAAAAATACCATTGATGATTTTAGCATCGCATTAAAATCGAATTGGAAATAAACTCAAAATACTCAAAAAAATTTAAACATTAGAATTTGTTGGAATTTATATAAGTAAAGGAAAATGCTCGACTTAATAATGTATCCTGGTCTTATTTCGTGATACTAAATTCTTCCATGGAATTTGGATGATTTTGAGGTCAGCAACTATTCTCACCTGTATAAACTAGAATTGTTTCAAATTCCACAGAAAGACCTAAATCAGCACTTGTGAGCATGCTGACCAGTGCTGGCATAAGCTGAAACGCAAATGTCCTTCTGCTTTGGCCGTGGCTGCAGGCTGTGAGCTCAGTGATTTCTGACACAGAGCGAGTCAAAAAGACTGTCTCTACACTCCAGGGATACCTCAAAACCTACTCCTGACAAGCAGCAATTCACTTCATGAATTTGTAAAACATCATCACCTTAAATTATCGTCTCATACTTTTTTTTCCTTGGCATTTATATATTTATTTATTTATTTTTCTTTTTTTTATTTTGGAATATTATGGGGGTACAAATGTTTTGGCTATTTGGATTGCTTTTGTACTGCTTGAGTCAGAGTTGTAAGTGTGCCCATTACCCGGATGGTGTACATTGTACCTATTAGGTGTGATTTCACTCATCCCCTCCTCCCCCTCCTTCCTACATGATTTCTGTTGAGCTTTACTTCCATCTGTGCACATGAGTGCTGATCAGTTAGTTCCAATTTAACAGTGAGTACATAGTGGTGTTTGTTTTTCCATTCTTGCCATGCTTCACTTAGGAGGATGGTCTCCAGTTCCATCCAGATTATTGCATAAGGTACAAATTCATTTTTTATGGCTGAGTAATACTCCATGGTGTACATATACCACATTTTATTAATCCACTAATTTTTTTAATCACCTTCACTAGACAAAGTTTAGGAAAGCAACTGTTCCATATCAATTCCTTGTCTCTGCTGATACTCCCTTAGAAGGCTGTGGGCATGACCTAGAGATTGACAAAGTCCCTCCAATTATCCTCATCTATGACACAGCTGAAGCAGAGCAGGAACTGTGGCACCATAGTGGGCTGCACCCCAGGAGGTACAGGATGAGCAGCATTCATGACAGTGCCCTGCAGGCTGAGGTCTTGGGCCTGGGCAATCCAGCCTATGTCTTTGGCACAGTTGGAATCATTTCCAAAATCCACGGTAAGCTGCTGTGGAGGCCTCCCGACTCTCACTTTCCCAGTCATGTGCACCGTCACACCAGTCCTCATCTGCAGGCAATATTCCTATTTCAATATTCCATTTTGTGTCTGTTTTCTCTCTGAAATCTGCCCAATTATCTTCATTCAAAGCTTGGGAAAAACAAAAGGCACACTGCCTTCTAATGCCCTGTTATATATGCTTTCCTCTTTCAATCTTTATTAAATTATATTATGTTTATTAAAGGGACTTTTTTAGATATAAACATTTTGCTTTTGTGATCATAAGTAAGTTTTGCCAATAGATTTATTATTTCTTTTTAGTGCAAATGGCCCCAGTACAACAATAAATTTTTATGGCTGTCCCATATATAAATCACAAATCACCATGTGATTTTCATTAAAAATCAAACCATCTGGATATTCCATAAATTTTTTAATGTGTTAAAAGAGAAGGGTCTTTAAATTAGAACCATCCACTTTGCCTAACTTGCCCTTGACAGTAGGAGGTTGTCACTGCCTTTACTTAGTTATAATTCTGAAAATGGATCAGAGAATCGTATAATCTTAGAACTTCAAAGGACATTGGGAATCATCTCCCCAAACCTCACATTTTAAGCTATTAATATAAGGGTAATGAAAATTAAAGTAGTTAAATGATCTCTCCCAACATCACCCAGTTAATTAACTGTACAGCTTCCAATTTTAGAGCTTTTTTCAATAAGTGCTTTTTAAAGACCTCTTCTCCTTGTCTTTCTTATGTCCCATTCTCCCCAGCTCCCAAGCTTTTCTGTCATTAAAAAGAAACTGCTTGTGTCAGCCTGGAAGAATTCTTTCTCATTAACTTGTAAAGAGCTTGGTTTTAAAACCACATTCTGACACAACTTAAGAAACTCATTATTGTGACCTCGTCTCAAGTTTTCACACGGAGGATGGCTGTCATTGACAGTTGAGGGACAGTTTTATCTTTTAAACAGATTTAGATGACTGGAAGCTCTACAACATTTTATTACTGTTACATTTGCTAATTATTTGCGTAACACAGGAGTTAACATTTTATTTATAATGTTGAATAGTTACACAGAGAGAAAATACACTTGCTGGCTATTTAAGTATTTTGTGTAGGTACCTAAGTAAAATTTATTTTTATTTCAGCATTTCAGTAGGAGAAATCTGTTTAATTGTCTAATTGCATACATTTCTTGAACTTTGCTTTAGTTTAAGTACGGTTTTATAACATATCTGCCATGATCAAGTCATATATGTTATTTTAAATTGAATTATTTTAAATTAAATAAATTTTCAAAAATTGCTTTCAGCATCAAGAATTAAATTAAAAATGAAACAGAACTTTCATCATTCTTTCTCACTTATTAGTTGATTGATTTAATAAAAGGCATTGAGTTGCAGTTATGTGTTAAGATCTGTGTTACGGATTAAGGACAGTAAGTGCCCTCAAGGACCTCAAGATGGGTTCAAATACTACTCTTTTCTGCCATGGGGACAAAGAAGAGGAAACAGCATTGGACTTGAGCCGTCATAAACATGAATTAGTGTCCTGGGAAAACCAGGAAGGGAGCAGAAAGTACGTACTTTGCTCCTTTCTCTGCTGAATTCTGCCTACATCAGGACCCCTTCCTATGGAAAACTGCGGCCAATCATTCCAGATCTCAATGATATCTTTCTCTTTGTGCTTAGAACATTTTTTCTGATTTATGTTTTTAATTTGATACTTACATGTACAAACTTTTATGGATATCTTAATAATGACATATAGACATTTTTTTCTTTCCAACAACCCTGAAACTCCTCTGGAAAGAAGAAGGATGCGTTAAAAATGAGGCTTCTCTTAAAACTATCTGAACAACATATTCTTTGGGATTCCAGGTATCAAAAATTATTTGTTGAATAGTTTAACTTAGATGAACAAATGTCTTTTTACTCAGCATAAATTCCATGGTCCATCTTTTTATTTGCCTCTTTGCAGCCATTCTGAATTTTCTTACTTAATTTTTTCTCTGTCATGCTGTCCTTAGCTAACCCCCAACTCATATTTATCAGTGAACTGGAATTTAGTGGATGAGTTGCAATTTAATGGTTGGGTGTAGATTGAGCGAATCTGTATTTAGCCCTAAATCATAATTTTTTGCCAGATTTACTGTATGCATTTCTAAACCTTTTTGAACCAGCAATTAACCAAGTTCTGTTCTTCCCACGGGAAAGGCAGAAGAATAAAAGAGCAAGACCGATCAAGAAAGTACAATATTAGTCTCTGATCACATCATGTCTGCTGGCCAATTCCTCAAAGTAACTCATATGGCCAAGTCCAAGGGGTGAATAAATAAATTATTCCTAAGATGGGGTGACCTAAGGGCATGGTTTTATAATTCTGCAACCTGAGTATGAAGGGATGTTAGCAATAATTCAATGTTATATTAATTAAACCTAATTTCCTCTCTATACCTATGTTGACTGTGAAGCTAAACAGGGCTTTTTCCTTTAGAAGTTTTTCTTAAGTTTTTCTTTGCAGACTTTCTTTAGAAAAACCTCCAAACTTGCAGACTGGTCTCACATTACTTTCGTGACCATTAATCTCAAACAAACACTCAACGTTGCCCAATAATTCTACATGATAGTCCAGAAAGTTCATTCTTCCACTATCTTTAAAACAGTTATTTCATTCATTTCCTTCTCTCTTCAAATGTATTTATAGTTTGTCTTCCTCTACTAGAATGTCATCTAATGACAGCAGAAATCTTTCAAGGTTTTGGTCACCAATGCATCCAAAGTACTTGGAATAGTACTTGGTACACAGTAAGTGCTGTATACACATTTTAAATTGATTTAAAGATTATTCTAATTTAGATTAAACAATTAATTTAATATCAAATGTCCTCTACTAAAATATATTATATTAGGACAGGGACCCTCCTTTTAACAAATGAAGACCCAGAACTCAGAAAAGTTCTTGCTGTCCTTTTCATATGGTTTTTTTGATGCCACAAATCTCATGTAGAAATTTGATTTCCAATGTTGGAGGTAGGGCTTACTGGATGTGTTTGAGTATTGGTGTTTGATCCCTTATTAATGGCGTGGTGCCATTCTCATGGGAGTGAGTGAATTCTCACTCTTAGTTCTCACAGGAATTGATTGTTGAAAAGAATCTAGTCCCTCTTCTGCTCTCTCTCTCTTTCTCTTGCTATGTGTTCTCTACCTGCCGGCTCCCCTTCATCTTCCACTGTGAGTGGAAACGGCCTGCAGCCCTCACCAGAAGCAAATGCTGGTGCCATGCTTCTTACACAGCCTGCTGAACCATGAGCCAAATAGACATCTTTTCTTGATAAATTATCTAGCCTCGAGTATGCCTACAGCAACACAAACGGACTAAGACAGTTCCTTACACAGAATAAGCACTCAGTAAGTTTTCGTTGAATGTAGTAGTTTGCTTGAGTATTACAAATGTTATTTCAAGCTACTGGAAGAGTGGGTATGAGATTTATTTACTGTATACTTATTCATGTATTCACCTGTTAAGGTGAACCAAATTAGAAAGAAACTGTGTTTATTGTAAGGTGTTATTTATTAGACAGTGGTTAGCTTATTTCAAAATCAACAGATCATATGTATGCCATGATTCTGTAGTTGTTTTGCAATGTGCAATTTTATTTTCTATCAAGAGGAACTATTACTGAATACAAATAAAAAATATAAAAATGCAGCCCACATTTTGTTGGTATTTTTTCTTTAATTATGATGTTCCTCTATTCTAAATAAATTGCTTTTGAAAAAGCCTGTTTATAAATATAATAACGTATTAAATGACATGGGCTTAAATGCTGAGACAAAATAGGTATTCAATTAAGAAATATGGGAAAAAATACCAGAATTAATGTTTACTACATTTTTTTATGATTGCTGACATTTTGTAATTGTTTTAAGAAAGAAACTATATAAAAGCAATAATTCATGATTTTCAGTGTCTTCTCAGTGATTTTGCCAATTAACTTGGACAGTAAGTGATGATAGTGTTAAATTAGAAATGGATGTAGATGACAAATTGGGCTTTTTTATGATGCACTATTGTCCTTCCCCTTAATGTTTACAAGCAACATTTAATTCAGTTCAACATTTAAATCGATTTCTGAGTGGCTGTAATTTAATTTCCAGAAATGTGCAAAGGTTGTGCTTAATAGAAAGATCTTCCTTCATTAACCATTGGTCAAAACCTAGAGAGAACAGTAGGTTATGAAGGGTTAGCGTTCTGTGATATGTACCATTACATCTAGGAAAAATACCGTACAAAAATCTGATATTATTTTCCTACTGGCTTATTCCAAAATCTCAGAATTGTTTATTAGTGATAATAGTTGTTAACTGAGCAATACAGCAAGCAACCTGATGATAGTGTACTACCACCTTAAGCCTCTGTCATCAGACTTATCATACTGAAGTATGGTGTAAATTATGTCCATTTGTGCCTTTCTGCATTAGACAGTGAATAATTTAAGGAAAAGATCACATCTTATTCATTATTTTATTATTTTATAAGTCAACAGAAAAAAAAGATAGGAAGAATATTAATCAAAACTGAAAGGGGAAACAGTGGATGTTAACTTCCTGGGAAGTAAGCCACACAGCCTTCACTGATGGTAATGTTTTTTCCTAAAAAGTTGGGAAAACATAATTGGTATTAGTAAACCCAATGTGTGCCTCCGCAGGCATATATACAGTCAAACAAAAGAGGAACTAAAGGGACATTCATAAAGATATTAAAAACAGTTGTCACTGGGTAGGTGAGATTTGAGAATATTTCTTATTTCTTCTTTTTGTTTATCATTTTTCATTTTCAGTAATATGTAAAAGATTTTTTTAAGTACATGTATTTAAATAAAATGTCATGATGGAAATTTTTACTTGTAGTTTGTTGATTCCTCCACATACTTCGAAAGGTCAGGATCATACAGTGATTAATGAACAAGTCACCGCAATCAACAGATAGCTATAAATCCTGGCTCTCTTTCTAGTAACTTCTTGTGACCTTGAGCAGATAACCACTCTCAGTCTCAATTTTCTTATTTATAAAGTGGGGATTATAATGGTACTGTTGTGATAAGAATGAATGACATAACACGCACACACTATATAAGGGGGAGCCAATACATTGTAGCTGTTACTATTTTCATTGTTGTTGTCACAGCCATGTTTAGAATCAAATCAATTAAATTTGAGTAGCAGGGCATTTAGCATTAGCGTCCTGGGAGCATTGAAAGCCCTTCATAACTCCCAAGTCCCCTAATACACTGCTACAGTAACACTAATTACTAGCATTAGCATAATCAAGAAGCCCCAAGAGACAGTTACGGGGATTTGCAAAGAGAACCATTGAGTCCCTGAACTATAGTTCATCATCACCTATAATGGGCTAAGTGATTGAGTTCTTAGGTTGCTTACAGGTCTAAATTTCTTGCATCTGCATTTTCTCCTACATGGATTAAAAAAGGACAGCAACAATTCTCAAAGGTGAAAAAGATTAAAAATGGAATCAAGAAATCTATTAATTTTCTTGAGCAGGTGACAGCCAGAAAGATCTTATATGTGGAAAGCCAAGAGCTTACTTTCCTATAACACAAACATTCCCCACCCCATGCACACAGACAGCCATATACCCGAGGCAGAAATGTTATGATGGTAGTAACATAATCTCAAATAATTACTGAGGATTTTGCCTCAAGATAAAATTATATTTCGTATTTAGTTTTATTTGTGACAGATAATTGCAGTGTTCACACTTTCATAAAATAAACAGAACTCTGACTTGTGTTTCACAGTTTATATAGCATAGCTGAAATCACAGCTTTCATGTTGATGGCAGGCATAGGGAATTGCACTGTTTTGTCCTGTTATTTACACAAAAAAATTTCCCTCTGACGAATACAAATAGGTATGTGATAAATTATCTGTCCTGTGAAATAGGTATGTGATAAACTATCTATTCTGAATCACTATTAAGTTTATTTGTGAAAATAATTTTAAGAAGTATAAGATATGTAGTAGTCAGGTATAATAAAAATAGGAGTTTTTTTTTGGAGATATATTAAGAACTAAAACATGAATAAACTGTTTATTATTTGCATTCATCTGATTAAGTTATTCGGATTTTCTGAAGCTATTTTTTCTCTATAATAGATGCAATGATGCTCAACACTCAGGGATGTGGGATTGAAATAAAAGAATACGTATAGAGCCCTTATATGGGTCACGGTACATAAATGCAGATTTTCTTCCCATTTTCACTAATTTATAATATTTCATAGACTTAAGTGTGTGTATTTGCAAATATATGTTTAAATATAGACACACAAATATGTATGTGTACATACATACACACATGTGTAGATAGTTTTATACATATACTAAATTTAGAGATTAGAGGATGTTTATTTAATGTCTTTCCAAAATATTCTCAGATCCTTTAATCCCAAAAATTTAGAAAGGATAGCGGATTTGAGTTCAGAGAAAGTATATTTATTTGAAACATATGAAATTGCTGGGTCTAAGGTTAAAAAAGTTAACTATGAGTAGTTTAATATGGTTTAATCTATTAGGTTTTACATCCTTTGTAGCTGGTGGTTAGCTAAGTCTATAAAATGGATTAGGAACAAGCACTGGCTCTTGAAGGATGAACGAGATCTAAATAGATGTGAAGAAGTTCATCTAGGGAACACATTCATGCGGTGGGGAGAGCAGGACTACTCAGAGCTGAACTAGCCAATTTCAGCACACCTGTTTTTCTCATTGACAGGTAAAAATCTGCCCTCCCTGCTAAGCTAATGTATGCAGATTCTAAAGATGAAAATGACTTGGATAGTTATCAGTAGCTTTTTAAATTACTTTTATTCATTCTAGTCCAATTGTAATCAGCTCTCTGAATATTTGACAGGACAGTATAACATCACTAAAGCTCATGCTCTTCATGAATAATCCTTCTATTCCCAGAGAAGGCATTTTACACAGTGAGAGACACCCATTCCAATCAAGTTGTCCTTTGCAATTTCCGGGGTGTTAAGGTATATGCTCAAGAATCAAAGTAGAGCTATTCACTGATTCTCTCATGCTACCAGCGGAATCATACACAGAGAATTACTTGGTGCACGACGTGAATTCTCCAGTGTATTGAGCAAAAATGATAAGATGCCTTAGAGGCCAGTGCTGACACATGCAGCAAATGAGAAAATCTACCAGAAGAGGGAGAATGCTATGCTGATAATCTGGTTTGTCACAGTGAAAAGGACAAAGAATTTGGCCTCAGAACCACTTCTGTCTCTTGCTAGTTACAGACCTTGGATAATTTACTTTAATCCATCTACGTCGTAGCTTCCTTATCTACAGAATGGATCTTCTCTGCGTAATGAATGCATTCATTGTGGGCCACAAATGTGATAACATGCATAAAATGTTTTATATATGGTAAAGTGAGGTCCAAAAGCTTGTTACAAGTAGCTTCTATGCATCTGACACTTTGAGATACATTACATATAAGTACATCAAAACCAAAAGAAATTTGAAAAAAAATCAAAAGAAAGGCAACAAATAAGCATGCAATTCAAATGTTAAAAATAAGAAAATCAGAGTCTTCTCTGTAGCTCAGCTGTAAATAATATTTACAAGGCTATGGTAATGGAAACATTAAATAATGATTTGACCAAAAAATATAAAATTATTATATTGGAAAACTAGAGGGAAAAAGTTCAAGGGGTTTAGGTTGTTTATGAGAAAGGGTACATAAGAAAGCTAAATCCTCATTCAATACACTATGAAGTCAATGCATAATGTCTAAATTTAAAAAATAAGTAATGGCAGCATGTATATTATTTAGAAATAATGGAAGCAAATAGCAAGATAAACAGAGCTATTGATAGATGAGTTGAAAGTTATTGTTTTCATGTGTTGAAGACTGGGATTCGGGATGGTGAGATGATTCCATTCTAAGCCTCCTTGTCCTATTTTTTTGTGGTGTTACAAACACAACATATGATCTACCCTCTTAATTCTTTTAAATGTACACCACAGCATTGTTAATTGTAAGTATAGTGTTGTATAGAAGATTTTTAGAGTTTATTCATCTGCCATAACTGAAATTTTATACCTTGTGATTAGCAACTCACCATTTTTCCCTCCCCTCAGCCCCTGGCAACCACCATTTCACTCTCTGATTTGCTGAGTTTGACTATTTTAGGTACCTCATTATTATGGTGCAAGGGGCAGAATGCTATGGTCTGAATGTTTGTGCCCATTCCCCCCCAAATTCATATGTTGGAATTTGAACCCCTAATGTGATAGTATTAGGAGATGAGGCCTTTGGGAAGTACGTGGGTCATGAGCGGTCATGAAAGGGATTAGTGCCTTTATACAAATGAACATAAGGGTGTGCTCGCTCTCTCCCCACCCCCACCCACATCTCTCTCTCCCTCTTTCTCTCTCTCCCCAATACCTGCTAGAAAACAACCATCTGCAAACCAGACACCTTAAGGACATTATACTATGCTAAGTTGCTAAGTGAAATAAGCCAGTCATGAAAGAATAAACACTGCATTATATCAATTATATGAGATTAAATAGTTAAACTCACAGAAGCAGAAAATGCAACAGTGGTTACCAGGAGCTGGGGTGGGGAGAATGAAGAGTTGTTGCTCAATGCGTACAAAGTTCAATTATGCTAGATGAATGAGTTCTGGAGATATGCTATACAACATGATGCCTGCGGCATCATAATGAGACATTTTACACTTCAAAATTTGTTGAGGGTAGGTCTCATATTAAGTGTTTTAACCACACACACACACACACACACACACACACACACCACAAGCAAACAAAAAACCCACAATGGGACACAAGGAAACCGGGAGGTGTTAGATATGTCTATTTCCTTGATTTCAGTAATGGTATCACAGGTGTTTACGTAAGTTCAAACACATCATATTCAATATGTGTAATTTTTGTGTATAAATTATACCTCAATAAGCTGTTAAAAAGTAAAAGGTGTTTCCAAGAATGCTAAACAAAAAAGGAAGATACTGTAGTTTATTCCATGGCATTATGTCTAGCTTATCATGTTTATATCATCCCAAGCTAAAAAATACATTATATGACAATTTTGAGATTCTATTTTCTCCCTGTTTTCTTAATATGTCTCTTCAACAATCCTCTAAATCATACCTTCTAATGTTTACATACAAATAAGTATACAAAAGAGAATACTGAAATAATAGTAAACAGATATTACAGATCATTTATTTAAACTGTCTTCGAAAGCATTAGGAATCTATATTGAATGCATGTGCCTTTATTTCTATTGAGATGCTTTTTATCTCATGAGTAAGTAATATTTAAATATTTTTAATTTTTGATTTTTAAAAAATTTTTATATGAATAGATTTAAAGGTATAACTGATTTTTGGTTACTGGGTAAGGTGGTGCCCACCTATAATCCTAGCTATTTGGGAGGCTGAGGCAGGAGGATTGCTTTAGCTCAAGAGTTTAAGACTGCAATGAGTTATGATCACATCACTGCACTTCAGCCTGAAAGAGATAATGTCTCAATAAAACATAAATAAGTAAATAAATAAATGGTATCTCTTAAAATAAAGCCAAACTCTAGCATTCTCAAGATATAAAAGTTTGTTTGTGTGATGCTTTCATTTAATAGTTTTTCTTGGTATTATAAATAAGATTTTTAAAAATTTCATTTATTACTGACTTACTAATGGCTTACAGAGGAGTTACTTGTTCATGTGCACACATATACATTTTTAAATATATTTCATTGGCCATTTATTAAACTTATATTATTGTTTCAATAGTTTTTAATTTTTTTCTTTTATTAATAGATGTGTAACAATGTCATCTGCAAATACTCAAAATTTGGACTCTTTTTAATATATGAACTACATTTTAATGAATTTGGCCCACATAAGTATAAGAATATGAAAATTTGGAGATAAATGTTTATTACAATATTGTACAAAAGTGTAAGAATTGGAAAATCCATCAGCAAAGACTCAGAATAGAGATGAATGACACAGTTCTATATGTTCTCAGTTGAAAAGATGTGCCAGAAATAATACTAATGTGAGAAATCTTGCTGATAAAGGTAGACATTACATATCCCTTTTTTTGCCAAATTGTTTTGGACTTGCTCATTAAAAGTCCATAGGATCCCATTGATACCCATTCAGTATTGATGGCTCATGTATATCCTGGTCTAATATATCACTGCTTATGTGGGCAAAATATGTGATTGCAGAGTATTACAGTAGTTTGAAAAAGTTTTAAAATATTGATTCATACAACTTCCCAGTTGAGATTTTAATTGTATGCCCATCATATATTCAACTTCATGGTTGTAGGAAACAATGTCCTTTGATCTTTAGAGTGTATGTGCCAAATATACATTCAAACAGTAAAGCTGTTAAAAACTTCTGATACAGATCTTGTATCTTAGATTGGATGGAAAGCAAGATATTACTTTCTCTACTTTGTAAGTGATATTTCCTTAAGCTATTTTGAAAGTACTCAGACCATCAAGTACTTTAAAATTCATGCATTTAGAGATCTGCTGACTGTCCAGAGGCAATTAGAGGAAGCCGATACAAGTTAAACAGAAGCCCAGAGGGCTGTAGGATGGAGGTGATGGATACCTCCAATTACCCTTATTTGATTATTTCACATTGTATAACTATATCAAAATCTCACCTGTACCACATAAATATATGCAACTATTATATGCCTACAATAATTATAAATTAAAACATAAACATTTTAAAAATATAACTTCTAAATTATTTTATCTGAAAAGTAAATGACGGCTGGTTAGTATAGTTAAAGAATAAAAAGGCTGTCAATTATGCAGCCAATAAGTACTTTGGCATCAGTTGTACCTCTGTGTGCATTCGCAGGTTAAATACTGACCCTCAGTAGCTTAGTAAAGAAAAGCACTGGGCTCCATTGTGCTGTAGCAACATCATGAAAAGATGATTATGTAAGACCTTTTTTTTTTTTAACCATTGTATAAATTTCAAAAAGAAAAGTCTCTGTCCTCTGCTGAAGATTTTGAAATACTGGGTCAAGTTCTCATTTTTCTCTTGAATCATTGCAATTCCTTTTTAAGTGGTTTTTCTCTGAGCAAAGCCAACCATTTTACATTGAACAAAACTCTATAAAGTTTTTCTCCTTTCATGAAGTATTTTAAAAATTAAAGAAGAAAAACAAAGTTAGATTACTGCCTTTGTTCTATTGTAAACAATAATTAGCAATGAGATTGACATTTGAAAATAAAATTTTCTAATAAGGTCAGGAGTACACTCAAGTCTCCTCCATTATTTATTTCTCTTATATCTTAAAAACTGGCTGAGCTCATCTTGTTTAATGTATTCCTACAAAAACAAAAACAAAAAGAACAAAAACCCTCAAGCATGCTCAACACAAAGGAAGACAGAATTCTCACTCAAAGTAGTCAATGAGAGATGAGGAAGGCGGAAATGATGAATCTGGGGAGGTAGGTTCAGGTCAGATGCTGTGAAAAGAATGGGATGCTAAAATGACAACTTGCGATTTGGCCAAAATTGTACTAGCTCTTTTCCACAATGACACTCCTGTAGGATAAGATTTTCTTATCCTAATTTTACAGATAAATAACCTAAGCTGTTTCATGAAGAAAATGAATATTTTAATTATATATACATTTATATATGTGTGTGCATATATACAAACCTATGCACATATATTTACATATATGCATGTATATACATATGTATATGTGCATGTTTACATTATGTATATATGTTCCACATATATATGTGTGTGTATATATATATATATATATATATAAGAAATTTTCCCTTGAGGTAAAAATAATTTAAGTTAGCTTTAAGATCTTTAAGACAGTTTGCAATAGAGCTGAAATTAAAACATAGTGTTGACAACTGAGATGTGTGACCATGTTTGCTCAACAAAGCTCAACACACACACTGAGATGTGTGACCATGGTTGCTCAACTAAAGACAAATGAAGATCTTCACCTTTCTGCTGAACACTTGCAGTGGTGAAAACTAACTCACGTATTAAATACCACTAAATTTCAAGCCAATGCATGGACCAAGCACACTAATTCCCTAAATGCCCATTATGCAGTAATTCTAAAGAAGAACTTCAGATTATCCAAGCTTTATAAAGTATGAATTTGACATTGTAAGTCTTATCACCTGCAGGGGAAATTTTAATATTAGAATTGAGAGTCTGAATCTGAGTTTGAGTTTCCATTCTGCCTTTTGTAAGGTGGTATTCTTGAAAAAGAAACAAATTTTAGTGGCCTCAATTTTATCAAGTTAGAGATAATACCATATAATAGCTATGATTATTGTGAGTATTGGATTTGCCAACATTAAAAATCAAGTAGATTAAGTATCCAATCAGAAACATTATAACACAAGGTAATATTTTAGTGAACTTCTAGTGGATGTACACTGAATAATTATTTTAAATTTATTTCTTCCACATGCAAAAATAATTTTGAGATAATTGGGCTCAGAAATGTGTCAACAGTACCAATATAATCATTATCTGCCTTCCAAAGACAGCATAACTGATTTGAAATTGACGATGATTATAAATAATGAAAGTGTTTTATAAACTGATATGTTCTCTAAATATGCATCAATTTTTTAATTGTGATTATCATTACAATAACTTGTGTTTCATGATTCTTCCATTAATATGAAAATTGGGTACCCAGCTTTTGGCATAATCTCCCCCTAAAATATTTCTGAAATGACCTAGATACCATTTGATTATAGTAATTCTATGTCTTTTCTGACCTTAGCTTTATTTTTGCAGAGTAACTACTGTGTCAATATAGCGGACATCCCAAGGGTCCCTAATGAAATAAAACAAAAAACCCCTATCATGAAGAGTCCAAATCACCTTTATTCATTTTTGGTAATGCATTATTTCTGAGGGATGTTAAAGCAGTGATGTTTGTTCCACAATGGATTGAATTAAGTTTTAGGTAAAATGGGTCTTTCTATTTTTATTGTTATTGTTTTTCTTACCAAGCCTTCTCCTATGCCCTGAATAGTTCACACATAATTCCATAGAGGATGGTATGGGGAACCACTCTTGTTGAGAAACCCACACAGGATTCTCAAATGGCCCCTCTAAGCAGATGACTAAGGTTCTTACATAGTTAAAGCATGTCAGAGATGGTTTCCGTTTCCCTTGGGAGGAGTTCCTTTCCAGAAGCTTCATTACACTTAAATATTTCTGATTGACATTATCCACTAAGTTTTTTTTTAAAGATAGCTGATTTCTAGCCTTGAGAACATCTTAGGCTCAGGCTCCTCTAACTATATAATAGTGCTAATGACAAATCTGGCAAACTAAAGTAGGAAGCACGTTTTATCATGCTGATCAATAGCACCTGAAAGTGTAGTTTTCCTTTCATTGCAGTCATTCCTTTGCATTCCAACATTTTCTTAAGTTAAGTTACATTAAAGGCAAGAAGCTCATGCTTGGGGTACACTAGCCGTGCCATAACCCCAACCCAAATAAGCAAAAGTATTACATGAAGGATTTGGAGATGACAAGAAGATGATAAGGAGCAACGTCAGGCCTAGGGTCAAAAGTCAGAACATGAATCTTGACTGAATATAAATTCTGAATCTGTCTCTTTCTATCACTCAGAATATGCCAAGTATTTATGGCTTCAGTTCACTCACTTGATACACATAAAGAAAATGCGTTTGATCCATTTATAAGGATACTGGATGAAAAATAGAGTTATAAGTTCTCTTTTGAGGTGAGGTAGAATTTTCATAATAATACTAACATAGTGTCAATGTATTGGTGTTAATATACCAATATATTAACTAATATTAATGTACTGATATTACATAGTGCTTGATATAGCTTGTTTTGAAAATAGAATGTATAAGATAATGTTAAATTTTATTGTGAAAGAGAAAGTTGCTAGGAACTATTAACATTAACTTTGGAATTATATTTCTACATTTTAAACTCTGGTTTCAGAAAGCACAGACACTATAGTAAATGCTATTAGGAAAATAAATGGAATTAAGAAGGTATCAGCAATATTATATATTATCAGAAATTCTTATCACACATACTGGACTCTTATTGCTTTAATCCTTGAAACATATACTCATCTTCTCTGAAGACATTGCTGCACTTTGAGGTAGCGCCAATATGGACCTAATTTTTCTCATTTGTAACATTAGCAAATGGATTAGACTAGTGATCCCAAAATATTAGTATTAGTCCTAATACTAATACTTAGATCCCCAGTATTAGTCCTACTAACTGTACTAACCAAAATAGTTTAAAAATTTAAACATATTGGTGCAACCTTTGTGGAAAAGAATTTGGAGATTCCTCAAAGAGCTAAAATTAGAATTACCATTTGATCCAGCAATAGCATTATTAGGCATCTATCCAAAAGAGCACAAGACATTCTATGATAAAGACATCTGCACCCGTATGTTTATGGCAGCACAATTCACTATTGCTAGGTCATGGAAACAACCCAAGTGCCCGTCAATTCATGAGTGGATTGTTAAAATCTGGTATTTGTTCACAATGGCATATTACTCAATTTTAAGAAATGACAGTGAGTTAGCACCTCTTGTATTATCCTGGATTAAGCTTGAGCCCATTATTCGAAGTGAGGTGACACAAGACCCGAAGAATGGGCCCCACTTGTACTCACCATCAAACTGGTATTGACTTATTAACACTATGGTGCTCAAATGGTGGGTGTGATCACTAGGGAATTGGGGGTGGGGGGTAAACCCACATCTGAGCAACGTGGTGGGCACTGTGGAGGGGTGGGACATGCTTAAAAAGTAGTTGGGGAGTGGAATTAGGAATCTCAATAGGGGAAAGGAATCCCTCTAAAACTGATTTATGTGATTAACTGTGCACCTCGGTAAATTCACTGAAAATCATTTAATTGTACACTTAAAATGGAGTAAAGGCATGATATGAAAGTATACTTCAATAAAGAAAAAAAAAAAAGAAGGACAAACAAATTTATGGTAGGCTGTTAGAAGTTGAGCCCAATCTCTCTCTCCTACTGCAAAACACCATTACGGTAGTCCCTTGAATTAAGTCTTGCTTACTGTTTTTAACAAGTGTCAGAATAATTTTTACTTAACTTTATAGAAAAACTGAATAGGTTGTAAAGAGATAGACAACTGTTTTTAATAGGTTATGAAGCAAAGCAACATGACTAATAATTCTGCAATGATAAAGTCTTTTAAAAAATATATCATTTAAAATATTAATACATCATAAAATTTTAGAATCTGAAGAAGTAACAAATAGGGTTGAAAGTGGTACTGAATTTATTTTACAAAGAAAGCCAATATATATTAAATCGTCATTGATGTTAAATTAATAAGAAAAAAAGTAAACATGCATAGAAAACTCAAGAACGGCTATAGTATAAAACAGGATATTTTACAAAATCACTAAGAAAAAAAGTAAACTTAACAAACCCTATGAGGTAAATCCGTTATTTAGAAATGTATACCAAAGATCATAGAGAATGACCAAAAAACCCAGATTTCAAACCAGAATCAGAATCCAGAGATCAATCACTTAATAACTATATTAGAGTTATTCTTATCCAAGAGAACATGCTTTGAAGTGACTATTTGAAGTTTAGATCCATTAGTTATTTTGTGCAATTTAATAACATATTAAAAATATAATTCCGCTCTTGAGATTTTAAATGGTTCAGCAGCAGAATGTGTGGTTCAACACACATACTTCCGTGGTATGTATATTTTGTGTAACTGAAAAATCAAAACAAAAACAAAAAAAACCAATTACCAAATTAATTTATGTTTTAGATGTGAATGACATCTAATGAGAGAATTAAATCTCTTGGGTAATAATAATAAACTCTAATGTGAAAATCGGGACATTAATGATTCCAGAATTTGTAACACCCAGACAAAAGGGAGAAACAAGCATTATTCAGTGAATATCGATGGAGGAATGTTTTTTAAAAAAAGAGTTCTGTAAAACAGATGTAGTGGACATGAAGTAAATATTTATTGAGTCAAATGTCATTTTCTCTTATAGTTTACACTGTCACACATATATATATTACAAAAGTAGGCAGGAAGCCTTGTCAATTTCAAGAACTGTCATGCCATAAAATGATAAGCCATAGGGGACAACAAATACCAGAGTCAAGTTGCTAAAGCAAAGACAGAAATAAAAATTTAAACTAAAACATACATTGATTTGACTGTCATGGTTGGTCGAGTTTGGCATGATCCCTGGCAGGATCTGTTTTATATTGAGAAATAATGAACAGTTGCTTTCTCTGCCGACATGTTTTCAGTGAGGTGTAGGACACAGGAAAGGCTAAGCAACATTTAATTATTGCTCCAACATTATAATAAACTGAAAAAGATCTGGGGAGAACACAAATAAGCAGCACATTAGAAATCTCCTGTGGCACCCTGGAAACCCTACAAAGGAAATGCTAACATGTTTTCCATTCACTCAGCCTAAAGCATAATTCTCCAGTTTCCTGGATATACTAATTTCATAAAGAATAATTTAAGTGTTATATAGAACACACACAATCAAAAGAAAAAGATGGACTACAAAATCTGTCTTCCTTTTAATTGTTTATTCATTCTGATTGGGATTGGAAGGACTTTAAAAGACAAATGCTGACAGCTATAAATAATTAAAATACTAGCAAGAACAGCAAAAATTACAAGAAAGAAAATGTCCGTCTTGATTATACACATTTTCAATGAAAAGAGTGAAACACTATTGAACACCGAACACTAACGCATAAAAGCAAAAACAATTGATAATTTTTATAAGAATGTATTAAGAGAGAATTAAAAGTAAATTCTAGTTCAATAAGTTCTTGTAAATAATTATATATACATCATTCTTATAAAAAAAGATATTCCTCTCACAGAATGGAATATTCATTTCTATGACTACAAAAGGAAAACTTGTACTGAGAAACCTAGCCTGCTCAGATTTTCTTTGTTTGGATTTAGCACATACTTGGAAGTAAGTCATCTGGCAGGGACAAAAACAAAACAAAAACAAACTCATCCAGATTACCTATGAAAACTGTAGCTTATACTGGCATTCTTATAGATATTATTTTTTTTATTTAAATGATAAATCTTATAAAGTCTAAGAAGAATAGAAGATGTTTGTCTAATTGCCCTGGAAGAAGCCTTAGGGCTTGCTGTTTATGTTCTCAATAATCAATGCTGGAGGAACATTCTGACTTACAATAATAGTGTGAGGGGACAATTTCTTTGAACATCCCTTTATAGCGTATTAGCTTTCTGCCATTAATGAGTTATATGGTATATAGAAGGGATAAAGTAGATGTTTGAAGAGGGAAACAAAATAGATTTGTTTAAAAAAAACAGTAAAAAAAATTCTTGTTTTTGGCTAGGCACATTTTAGACACAAGATTTTAAGAGAGCACAAGACAATACAAAGAACTTTCACTATCTCATAACATTAGTTTAGCTACTTATAATAGGTTTATTGATCCTAAAAAGAAATTATGGGAACCTTTAAATATAACTGATAAATATATGCATTAATACACTTGACATTTAAATACCCTAAGAAGTGATGTTAAGCTTCTAAGTGCTTATTTTTCTTCCCTTCAAAACAAAATCTTTAGTTGTCATTTCCTTCATTCTGATGTGTTGCTAATTTCCAGGGTACATAAAACAGCAAGAAACCAGCTTAAGTTGTAGAAGAGGAATATCAAATATAGATGAGCCATAGGGACTCAAATTTCAGATAAGTACAAAGGCAAACTATTAATGTATCAGACTCCTGAGAATCTGTCTTATTTTGTCAATAAACAAGATTCCAAAGCTCCAGTAACTGAGAACTCTGTCCAGCAACATCCATTTCCATAATAACTATAAGCAGCTCAGGATCTTTTAAAAAAATAACTGTTATATAGCTCTTAGCAGAGGACCATCCAACATATTAGGCCACTCACTCAGTAAATATCATGTGATAATGATGATAAACTCTAAAATATAGATTGTATGTCAAATCATATGGTGCTTAAGAAGCATGGGAAGATGTACGTCTTTCCATGCTTCTTAAGCACCATATGACTTGACACAAGACCGGAAGAATGGACCCCACATGTACTCGCCATCAAATTGGTACTGACTGATTAACACTATGCTGCTCAAATGGTGGTGGTGTTCACTAGGGATTTGGGGGGTAGGGGGTAAACCCACGTGTGAGCGATGTGGTGAGCACTGTGGAGGGGAGGGACATGCTTAAAAAGTAGTTGGGGAGCGGAATTAGGGGTCTCAGTAGGGGGAGGGAATTCCTCTAAAACTGATTTATGTGATTAACCGTACATTTGGTAAATTCACTAAAAATCATTTAATTGTACACTTAAAATGGAGTAAAGGCATGATATGTAAAGTATACTTCAATAAAGAAAAAAAAAATTCCAGAAATCCATGATTTGAGGATTTAAAGGGGATCTTAAATTTGTAGTGGTTTAACTGCTTTACTTTTTACATTTCAGAAAAATGCCTTGATAAATTGAGACACAAATATGTAAAAGGTTTTTCCAGCACCAAAATTTTACAAAATAAAATTTTAATTTAATAAGCATTTGAAAGAAATGTGAAGTAAATTTTACTTAAACATTCATCCTGTTTTTAAATTGCTAGTCACCTCTTTTCAAGAGCCACTAAGACATCCTTACATGCAAAATATAATCCCTTAGATTGATTTCATATTTTGGTTATTATAAATAGTGCCACAATAAGCATGGGAGTGCAGATATCTCTTTGACATACTGATTTCCTTTCCATGGGATAAATAACTAGAAATCAGATTGCTATATCATAAGGTAGCTCTATTTTTAAGTTTTTGAGGACTCTCCATACTGTTTTTCATAATGGCTGTACTAATTTACATTCCCACCAATGATGTAGAAAATTTCCCTTTTCTCTCCATCTTTACTAAAATTTGCTATTTTTTGTATTTTTGTTAATGGACATTCTGTGGTGAAATGATATCTCATTGTGGTTTTGATTTGCATTTCTCCATGGTTGGTGATATTGAGCATTTTTTCATATACTTGTTGGCCATCTATATTCTTTTAAGCAATATCTACTGAGATCATTTGTAGTAGATATATATGACAGTGGAATACTATACAGTCATGAAGAAGGAAATCCTGTCATTTTCAACAACATGGATGATCATGGAGGATGTTAAGTGACATAAGTCAGGAACAGAAAGATAAACACCACATGTTCTAAACCATATGGAAGCTAAAAATGTTGACCTCATAGAAATAAAGAATAGAATAGTGGCTACTAGAGTCTGGGATAGGGAGAGGTTAACATACACAATATTACAGCTAGACAGGAGAAATAATTTCTAGTATTCCACAGCACTTAAAAGTAACTATAATTAAAATAATCTATTGTATATTCTCAAATAGGTAGAATAGAGGATTTTGAATGTTCCCAGCACAAAGAAATGATAAATGTTGGAGATGATGGACATGTTAATTATCCCAATTTGATTATTACGCACTGTATAACATGTATCGAAATATCACATTGTACCTCATAAATATGTACAATTACGTCAATTAAAATTTTAAAAATTAAAAAAAATATATCAATATAATCCCCTATTTTTGTAGAGAAGTGGGGAAAAGAACCCACAAATAAATAGTTTCCTTTTTGAAACTAAAACTAACCCATTTTACTTTAAAACTGTGAATAAACATGAAGCAGAGTTTTTGATCTTTTAAATAAAGTAATTACTCAATTTCTCTTTTTTCCAGTTATAAAATAGTACTAAGCATAGTCTCTACCATTTACTCTGGGGCCATCTATATAATATACAATTTACCTAAAAGTAGCTCATTTCTTTCATGCAACAAAATAGAATAATTTAGAAGCTCATTAAAAATAAATTCAATGAATCAACTAGATCACCATAAATTGGAGATAATGTAAGAAATCGCATAGCCAAGACAGAATGAGTTTTCAATGACTAGATTACAAAGAATGAAAATGATGATGGTGGAACCTTTGGCAAATAAAAAACATGTTAAAAATTCTAAGTACGTCTTTAAAGAAGAAATCAATTATTTTTTAAATGTGTGAAACAGGTTGTTAAATGGATGATGACTTAATATATCAGAAAGACAATTTTATTATTGTAAGAATTTATTTCAAGGAATCATCAAGAAGCTAGATCAAGATAGCAGCCTCAGGAGACATGCCCTCCTCATTTTAAAACACCACAGATGTCTATTGGTACTAGTGGTGGTAGAGTTCGATGCACTACAGAAATGTGCATGCATACACAAATATGTATATGATAATACTGGAAAAGAAAAGGAAATGTTATAATGTGATTAGTGATTTTGGAGAATTTCTGAGAAATAGAAAAAGACAGGATTAGATTGGAAAACAAACAAACAAACAACAAAAAAAAATGTTTAGACCAAAACATGCCCAAGGTAAGTCTCTAGAGAAACCAATTCTTGGTTTATTTAAGCTTGAGGAGAACATATTGAGGAGGAGAAAAAGATTCTGTGCCAATCTTCAGGGTGAATATTCATGAAACTATATTCTTGGTAGTTAATAATAGATCAGCCCATACCTCATTCTCCATCTGCATTAAAGAACTGGCAATAAAGTATGTTCACCCACTGTCTAAAACAGATCACATGGGCACTTGTTTCAGAGAAATAACAGTATGTTAGGTTGCCAGGAAATCCAAGAAAAAATTCCCTCATGAAGGAAACAAGCTATCAGTATGCAAAGCCCGAATGCTCTACGTGTTCTCCCACCTCAGAGTTGCTGAAATATGCTTTGGTTAATTCCAAAGATTGACAATAATGAAATGTTTGTAGAACATCAATATTATAAAATAAAACCACCAAATTTAACAGAATATTCAAAGAAATAGAGTTAATAGTGCAAAGAAAGAAAAATGTTCCTAATATATGGTCCATATCCAAATATAGATTAAAAATCTACCACACCTAAAATATCAAGAATTGCATTTGGAGATACTGAAAACTAAAAATATGATCATTCGAATAGAAATTCAATAGATAGACTGTATAGAAGAATGAGTACGGATGAGGATAATGTCAGTGAGCTGGACAACTGAGTCCAGGAGTTTTCCCAGAAAACAAAGGAGACAAAGAAAAGAAAGAAAAGATATATGGATGACAGATAGACATGTTCCAAAAATGACTAAGTTACAGGATATGCTTATGGAAGAAAGGAATATTAGAGTCCTGTCACAGAAAACTAAGCAATAAAAGGCAATGAAAACAAACAAAAAACCCTGAATGATTAATTCCCAAATTTGTATAAAGAAGGAATAGGATGTTATCCTGGATTAAGCTTCAGCCCATTATTCGAAGTGAGGTGACACAAGACCCGAAGAATGGATTCCACTTGTACTCACCATCAAACTGTAGCTGTTTCTTATCGGAGAGAAGCTCAGCACCTTGCCCTGGTGTTTGAAGCCTCATATAGTTACAGAAATAA
>CAUYRT010011742.1:0-15489 GCA_963574885.1 Lepilemur ruficaudatus
ATTTTTTATTTAATATCTTTTATTGCATATAGTTGAGGTTTACACTATGATGTTATGGGATGCATAGAGATAGCAAAGGTTTACTATAGTGGAGTTTAACAGATTAACATATTATCTCACATATTTACTTTTTTTGTGATACGAGCAGCTAAAGTCTACTTATTTAACAAAAATCCCTAATACAATTTTACTTAGTCCTCATGTTGTGTATTAGATCTCTAGATTTGTTCATCTTCCATGTCTGTTACTGTGTATCTTTTTATCTACATTTCTCTGTTTCTCCCATCATCCTGCCCTCCTGCAACACATGGTAACCACTGTTTTATTCTCTACTTCTGTATATTTGACCATTTTTTTCTTTAGATTTCACATATAAGTGAAATCACGCAATATTTTTCTTTTTGTGCCTGGCTTATTTCATTTAGCATTTACAAAAACAGTAAAGGACCAGATTTGGTCCAATGTCTGGAGTTTGCTGACTCCTGTTGTAAGACATGAAGGCCTCTTTAACGTCCTGTGTGGAGTATTTCTGATGTTCTTGTTACCGAGCAATCAATGGGCTCGCTATTCTATGTGCAGAGAAGCCAATACCATGGCACTGGCATTTGAGAAAAGAAAAGCTGAACTGCAAGTCAACTGGCAAGGAGGCAGGAGGAAATGCTCGAATCTGTTTCCCCCATCTGACTGCTGGATTGGACTTTATAAGCATAGGGTAATGAGGTGTGATCTGATTGGACCATGCCCATGGGGTGATGCCAGAGCTCAATTTGATTAGATCCTGGATCCTGCCATGCAGTGTCCACTTCTTAATTTAGTCCCTGCTCCTTGGTCCCATCACTTAAGTTCCAACCTTGGTTGCATGCTTACTTCATCTGGGCATGCTCAGGTTACATGACTTTCAACCTGAGGGTGGGGGGCATGGCAACTGAAAAACAACTCACAACTTTGTAAGATGAAAATTGAGGCAGATGGGTCTGATGTGGTTACATTTTTACCATAAAGCTGGAAATCAGCTCTATCAAGCCTGTCGTTTTCTTTTTAAAACACATTAGTAGTGATCAGCAAAATCCAATCAATTCCACATTTTCCTCACTGCCCTCAATCAAGAGAGATAATGTACAAGCCAGTGCATCTCCTTCCATCTCTGTCCCAATTACATAGGTGACAATTGTAGTAATTGCAATGCTACAGCATTCCAAGAGTTATCATACTCCGCTCATCACCAGTGTTGTAAACAGTGGGGATAGGGTTCTTATTATTTGGCCAGCATGTTCCTGAATTTCACCTTAAATTTGTTTTTTAGCCACACTTCCAATAAAAACTGTTTTAGGTTGGATTCCTAAGCAAATGTTGAGGAAAGGACTCATATGCAAGTGATTTATTAAGGAAATGCTGCCAGGGGAAACCAATAAGAAACTAGAGAAAGCAGGAAAGGGGAAATAATAAAAGGATTTGATTTCAGCAAAATCCAATGAAGGTAAGGCCAGCTTATTGGGTGTACAACCTGTGCAATTACAAAGGGCCCCTCCCTCAGAAGGGCTTGATGCTTCATTTGATGCTCTGCTGCTGATGTGAAATTCTTAATAATTTTATCTTCGAATTTGTATTTTGTAAAGTGAAGTCTGATGGGACAATGGAGCATGCACATGAGCTGAGGAGACATGCAATTTGTCATTCCTCGCCGCCCCATTCACATACAGCATTTGCAATGGCCCATGAGCATGGAATTTTGCAATGATGAAAGTTTAGTAAGACTCAGAACAGGCAAAAGATAAGTGTATTTGTGTTGAGACTATGAATGAGTACGTGGGTGTGTCGACAGGTCCAAGAGGCTGCACTTTCCTTTCAAAACAGCACTTGCTTGGAATGCAGAAAAAAGTCGATGACATCCTAAGGTACATGAGCAGCCAGGGAGACTTACCAAGTCTTTTCTTCCTAGTGTGACTTCACTGTGTTAGTAACCGCTAATGCTAAAAATGTAGGCAAAGGAAAGGGGTGGAAATACAGCAGCCCATAGTTCATTTTCCTTTCATTCTTACCTTATCAGTAAACCAAAGATAGAGTGTTGGTAGACTGTGAGCCTATGAAGAAATGAAAGAAAAACACTTCAGTTACTTTTGTGTAATGTTTCCACTGTTTTGGTAAGAATGAAATACATGTGCGTGTACAAGCTACAAAATACAAATTGTGTAATTACAGTGACTGTGCATATGAGGCAATTGTTCTTCCGTTGATATTTAAAATAGGCATTACACAATCTATAAACAAGAATGGTAAAATTCAGGCTGATAATTTAAAATTTTCAGATTTCCTTTTTTTCTTACAATGACATTCAATAGCAAATAAAAACACTGTGACAAGCCACGAGAGATCATAGAAAAAAGGAAAATATTTTAAATTTTAGTAATTTTTTTTTTTTTTTTTGAGACAGAGTCTCAGTTGCCTGGGCGAGAGTGAGTGCCGTGGCGTCAGCCTAGCTCACAGTAACCTCACACTCCTGGGCTCAAGCGATCCTTCTGCCTCAGCCTCCCAAGTAGCTGGGACTACAG
This sequence comes from Lepilemur ruficaudatus, assembly GCA_963574885.1. NCBI lineage: Eukaryota > Metazoa > Chordata > Mammalia > Primates > Lepilemuridae > Lepilemur > Lepilemur ruficaudatus. The sequence continues at coordinate 2,550 of CAUYRT010011742.1, forward strand.
GCGTGAGCCACCGCGCCCGGCCAAAATTTTAGTAATTTTTAATAACACTTTGTTTCGGCTTATTGAAGAAATCACATATTTTCAGTTTGGTCTTGGTCCTGCATGTAGGATAACTTCAGTTGACTCCCACAGGGAAAACTAGGAGCATAGAAATGCCTCAAATATTGTCTTCAGAAGGAGCAAGGGAGCAGGGCTTTCATGCTCTAGGACCAGCCAGTCATCCTCTAAGGGCTACTCTAGGAAGATGTAGGCATCTATACTCTCTGCTTGTCTGCATGTCCTGACAAAGCAGCCCCTGTAGCCTGAGGGCTGACTTCCTAATAAAGGTACAACTTCACTTATTAGAAGCAGCACACAGAGAAGAGGGGGGGAAGGGCATACAAATGGTAACAGTTTTCCAGGGGGATCTTGGGCAGAATACCAATGCCTACTAAATTGTTGCCTAGCATAATGTCTTGTTGTCATCAGGCAGGATCCAGCAGAAAACAGATGGGGCACATATATTAGAACAATTCTAGAAAGGTTTACTAAAAGGATTATATACACATGTGTGGGAAGGGAAGCCCGAAGAGATAGTTCAGTGCCTTGGAGCTAATCTCAAGGGAAGGGGGTTTACTGGGTGAGAGTAACTGTTCAGAGAGCACCACCTCGAAAGGAGCAGAGACACCTTGCCAAGGGATAGAGCCAACCTTAGGAAACCTTGAAAGGAAGAATTCAGGAGTATAAATACCCCAGACTCATTCTCTTCCTTCCCTTGGATTTCTTGTTAGGGCTAACAAGAAGCCAGAAAGTAGGGAATCTATTGTTGTAGTGCATTCAGAGCAGCCGCTGGGGAAGAGAGCAGGACAGGGAAGGTTAGAGAGTGGATTTGTAGGGTCAAACGTAAGATATTAGACAGATGCTCTCCCAACCTATTTTCCATAGAGTGGCACAGATAGCATTCTAAAATGTAAATATGATTAAATCATTTCCTTACTTTAAACCTTTTAGTGGTTCTATATTAAACCATAGCCCTGCACAATATATTCTCTTTTGCTTCTTTGTGGCTATTATTTTGTTAATTCCAGCATCATTTGCTTTTTCTCCCAATCCCAATATGCTTCAGTCATTATGAACTTTCTTTAAGAGACTAGAAGGTACCACTTGTCCATTTCCCACAGGCTTCTTATATGTTGTGTCCACTACCTGGATCACTGTTCCACCCAGAACTAATCACAGGGGAGTGTGCGCAGGGGATTAACCAATCTTCCTCCTTGTGTATGAGGTTATGACCACTGGTTAATTGTCTAACTCTGTTAAAATGTGGAGCATATTTTCAGCCAATCTTGCTTATGGAAAAATTACCCCTGGTTGACAAATTAACATTGTGTTTCCCTGAATGTGGTGACTCTTGTTCCTGGGCATGTTCTTTGTGGGGTTCTTGGAAACTATGGAATTGCTACAAAACATATTGGCTCTTGTGGGATATGAAGCTTTTTAGTTAGGGGATCACTCCTACTCATTTTATGTGGATCTTATTTCCTGGCAGCTGAGTTGTTACATGGGAAGAAAATAGCTTCCGGAGGGCTGTGTGAATTGCTGTATGAGATACTGCTAAGTCCACATTGACTAGGAATGCTTGATACTGTGCTGCCAGGAAGCTGCAGTTCCTGTTTTGTGTCCTTCGAAGTGGTATGGCGCTAGTTTCATGAGTATGAATTTTTAGTTGAACTCAAGAAGACCGTTTGGTAGTTGCTAAAGACAATCAAAAAATTAAAATAGATTTATCCTCTGACAGCTCCCATGCTGCTCTTGCTTTCTCACAGCTGTGGCTACCCATCCTCTCTCCTTTTGCATCTTTGTCTGCTGGCTAATTTCCATGGTTTTTTTGGTCGTATCTTAGATGGTTCTTAGAAGCCTTTATTTCCCTACAGGGCATCTACAACTCCTTGTACTTACCCTGTCGTGACACTGAATTATAATAGCTATTTACTTTTTTACTCTATTACATTGAAAGACTCTGGTTGTTAGGGAAATGCCCATCTTTCTCGGTCTTGTGTATATAGCATTTAGCATGGTACCTGACTCAACGCAGTCAATAAATCCATTAACGAAATAAATTGTGGACCAAAATTCCATCAAGTCCCTGAACTTTCTTGGTTCCAAATTGTACTTTAGGAGCAAAGTTGAGGAGAATTATAGTTTGTTTAATGATTTAGTTATAGTTCATGTAATGGCTTATTTTTGTCTAGCTTTATTGCTGGTGGAGGCTAGTGACTAAATATTAATATTGAGCCTTACATACTTCAAGATTGAATAAACACTCATCTTCAACTCAGCGAAATTCAATTCAATTCAGTTCAATTAAAAGATCATGTATGAGCCTCTGATGCTAGAAGAGTAGGAAGCAAATAATACGGTGAAAGAATAAAAGAAACTTGGGGTTTACTGCCTCTGTGGATTCATGGCAAAGTGGTAGAACCACATTTAATCATAGAAAGTCAATTGTATTAGCATCTCAAGCCAAGTACAGGAGAAGGATTAGTGACTATCTTGTAGAGAAGGTAGGATTTGACTATAGTCTTATAAGGGAGAATTTTTCCACTCCCTTCCTAATAGGAGCATAGCTGCAAAATACAGTGACCTTTGACTAGATTTCAACCTTGTAGATTTCAATCTGGTACACAACTGCAAAACAGAATGACTTTGTAACTATAGAGTAACACATGACTAGACCTGGAGTTTGTGCAGACTTTGTAACCATTTGCTTCTGTAACCTATAAAACCTACCATGCACCAACCCCACTCTGCTCAGAATTTGGAGGCCAGACCCTTCTGAGCCTTGCTGCGTAATAAAAGCCTGTTTTGCAGTACTCTCCTGTGGCTCTCGGTTTGCTGTAACAGTCTTAAAAGAGGTTGGGGGATGGACTCTGTGCAGACAAAACAGCAAATGTGAGAGAATAGGCTTACATTTGGAGCAGAAAAAGTGAAGACAAAACTTCTGTGGTGATTTGTTCCTATATGGACAGTACACACATTGCACCGCAGAAGAGAATGGATTTAAAGTTGGGCCAGGGTTTTAAGTCTTCCTAGCTCTGAAGAATTTAATAGTGTGTATGTCCTTGCTTGCTGTAATATGCTGCAGTTTGATATCTTCTGGAATGATAAAGTTCACAAAAAATACATGTACTGTCCTTTATGTATGCTAGGAGTAGCTATTTTAAGTGCTAGAACTCTGCAAGGATGCTACTTCCACCAAAGATATTGTTTGGCACTATTACTCAAGTTACGTAACACAGGGCTCTTTCAGTTTATGGATCGGACCTAGATAAATTGATGGTGACTGATGACTGAGTGTATTCTTTGTAATCCCTTCTGCTTGTTTTTTCTTAGCTCTTTCAATATTGGCTCACAATATTGATCACTGGATCAATATTGGAGTCAATAACTTCAGTTGACTTCCACAGGGAAAACTGGGAGCATAAAAAGTATTTTTTGTTGTTGTTCTTAAAAGGCCTAAGAGAATACAGATTTTATGTCATTAAAATGTTTTTTGATAATGATTATTTAATTCTACTATTTTGACCAATTTCTATAATTTAAAACAGGATAGAGTGATACAGCATTTAAACATAAGTTCCAAACCTAGTCTAGTGATCATAACAAAGAAAGGTCATAGTCACCGAGTGCCTCTATATAGTAAGTATGGTACAAAGCTCACTAAGAGCATCCTCTCACTGACTCATCACATTAACCATGCATAGTAGGAACCCGTGTACCCATTTTTACTCTTCAAAAATTATACAGAATATATGCACATTTATCTCTAGCTTTATATAATCTGAATGGATCTAAGAAAAATGGTTTCTAATAATTCCATTTTCAATCAAAATGGGAGAAATATTTTAAGTGTTGAATAATATGGCAATGCTATCTTTATTGACAAGGATTATAGCAGAGAATTTTAGAACCAGAAAGGACTGTTGAGTGTGTCTATTTCATTTCTCTTACAAATGACGAAGCTATGCATTAGAAGGTATTGGCAGGGTTACATATTTTGATAGTAAAAAGCTTGCCTTAGGACAGTATTCTTTCAATATACTATACTCACCTGTTAAATAATATATTTTACCCAATAATGATTAGTATATAAGAAGCAGCAAAACCAAGAGACTGTAGTTATCACTCAGTGACAAAGGAAGGATAATTTTCATTTGTATTAGAGTCAAACAGAATAAAAAATTATTTTCAATAAGGAATTGCCTATCACCAGAGCCTCCTTAATTGAAGCTTGCGACGACTATGCAGAATCTATTGCTGTAGGAAAAAATGAAAATCAATTTTATTTATTCAGGGTGTTTACAAAAGTAAGTTTAATTTTACAATAGTCAACTACTCAGTTAATCGTAATAGAGTCTGCTAACATCATTTCATGACTACTATATCTTGGAATATTGTATGAATCTTGTGGGAATCTACAGAAAAAAAGAAAAGTACTCATCTTGTTCTCAAGAATCTCCTACAAAACCTCATAATTTAGTAATCCTACTTTGAGAAATGTATCATATGAAAAAAATGCAGCAGAGAAAGAGTACATAAACTTTTAACTTCATTGTAGTGTTGTATGTAAAAATGAAAAACTGAAAGTAAACTGCTAATGGAGCACTGATAAATTTTGGAAGGATTTAACAAATCCTTTACGAAAAGGATTTGTTCTGTAAAATTTGGATTCAGTCAAAAGGCTGCACTCAAGGATCCAGAAGGCCACAGGTGGCCCCAAGCCTGCAGAGGGCTTTTGAAGAGGTCAGATAGTTACAGATAGGGTAAAGAAATTTCTAAACACAAACTAGTGATTTTGGTCTAGTCATCTCTCTGTTGAGAGCAACCAACGTGTTGGCACAGTGGGAGAACCATAGGGGTGGTGATAAGAAATAACAATTTGTAGAGATCAAGAGACAAATTGAGATGGCAATGTAGGTTAGGGCATATTAGGAGAGAATTAAGATAGGATAAGTTGTGTGAAAGATTATTAACAGGTATGCTTTCTGGGAGGGGAAATGGTCATTTGTGCTAACTGGAATTTAGGGCTGTTGTAGGGTCACAGTTGTTGCAGTTGTTTTGATATAAAACCACATTTTTAAAAAATGCTATTCACATTTTATTAGTATATACTACCAGCAAATTATCTATTAACCTTACTAATTTGGTCCACCTAGATATGACTTATAATGAGGAGAATACAGGTTTTATTTACATCTTTTTTTGAGGTAAAAATAATACAGATTTCAGTTCAAAAACCTTTACAATAATTTCTTGTTGCCTTTGAGCATGAATAAATTTCTGTCCAAAAATCTACAATGAATTTTAATAAATAAGAGTTTTTTGGTTCATTTAATTATAAGCCCAAAGCTAAATTGTGAATGTGTCTTCATGATACAGAAAAATGTAGCTGGTGTTATTAAGCTTCTCACTCACCAAATTGATGACATGCCCTCATGCATGCCTACTAGAAAAACACCAGAATAATGAAATATGGAGATATTTTAGAATAATGTGTGCAGGACACTTTTAAAACTATCCCTTATCATCTAATAATGGTTTATATAAATATAAAAATTAGTCATTTTTACCTAAATATTTTTTTTAAAATCTCACTTTCTCCTTTTCCCTTCTGCATGAAGTGGGATTTTATTGCTTTGCTTTTAGTAAGTATCCATAAGGTATGTGACATTCACAGTTTAAGGTCCCTATCCATAGGGCATTTGTAATCCAATCCAGAACATAGATGGCTGGAGCAAGCATGTTATCAAGTATGTTGTAAAGGTATTCTTCTCTTGCTTTCTCTGCAGATAAAGTAATTCCCTGGGACCAAACCAAGTACAAAGATGGCCAGAACTTCACTACTGTAGAATTTGTAGTTATTCACATTTTTTGTCTTTGAGATTCTCTGGACTATTCTCCCTGATCTCCAGATTTCTTCTTGAAATCTCCTAGACCTTAGTCTTCTCAGGTTAACTATTTGGATTGTAGGAATTTGTCTTAGCCCATTTTGTGTTATTATAACAGAATACCTCAGTTTGGGTAATTTATAATGAACAGAAATTTTTTGATCCACAGTTCTGGAGGCTGAGAAATCCAATATCAAGGTGCCAGCATCTGGCAAGCGTCTTCTTGCTGCGCCATGACAGGCAGAGGGCATCATATGATGGAAGGGCAAAGACAGAGAGAGAGGGAGAGAAAGAGAGAGCAGGCGCAAGAGGGGGCAAACCCGCTCCCACGATAACAACATTAGTCCTAAACACCTTGTAATGGTCTTGCCTCCCAGCACTGTCGTAATGGCAATTAAATTTCAATATGAATTTTGGAGGGACAAACATTGGAAATATAGTAGGGTTACATTATGTTGAAAAGTTTGGTTGGTGACCTGTGTTGCTTCCCAATTGGTTATTCTATCTCAACACCTGAAACCAGATTGCCACCTATAGTTAGGCAGTTTGTGCTCTTTGCACAAATGGGCACAACTGAAGGGTCTACAGGTTGCCAAAATCCTGCCTGTACTTCCCGTTTAGTGTGTGTCCACCGAATAAAGGGATGCCCGTAGTACACAGCCCTGCTCACATGCAAATTTGGACCCAAAGGTGTTGCCGTTATTTAATTCACACAAAGGCACTCTGTGACCCGTAACAGTCCTTTTAAATATGGTACTCTTTCTCATTGCCAGGGCAAGCTAACTTCTTCTGTGTTCATAAACGTTTTGAAAAAGACTTTGTTTTCACATGAAGGAAGCACCTCCAGAGAAAAAGCTAGCTATATTGTTTCAAATTTAGACCTGATGAATTCACATAAAGGCTATTTTTCTAGGAGGCATTAAAATATAGATTTATGTTTGTTTGTTGGTAATTAAATATTTTTGGCCTATGGAATGAACTTGAATTTTTAAGTGAAACTTAATTCTTAGCACTCATTATTTTGCTTTTAAATTGTTTAACTTGTAAATCTGAGCAGTTTGATGCATGTACACTTATGCAAGTGCCTTTTATATTTTGGCAATGGTACATTTCAACACTACTTTAGATGAAAAGCTGTTTTACTATTCTTCACAGCATGTATGAGCCTGATTCTACAATGTGTGCATGCATGTATATGTATGTGTGTGTGTGTGTGTATAAGCATTTTTATGAGCAATTCTTATGTGAACTCACATTATCATTTATGAAGAACCTCTAAATTGGGAATAAAATCTGCTACTTAAATAATGAAGGCAGTTAGGGAAATAAAATTACGTCTATGTATTTAAAATTATCTAATTTACAGCATTCTCAGGATGCCCTTTATGTGATTGCTAGACATATTTTTAAATGGCATTCTTGCAAGTGGTGAATTGGTTTGACAGAGGGTACTCTGAAAAGCCTTGAGAAGACTTTACTGCTATGAAGTTTGATTTTTTTCAGATATGCATGATCATTTGTATCTTGTCTTTTGTCATATGCAACAGTTTCAATTTAGGGCCAACTGCAGGCAAGAGCTAGGTCAGGGAGACAGATGCTTTGAGAGGATTTAGTCCTTCAACCATGGCATCCTCGGAAATACCCACAGGTCACAGGATTTGCCTGACTCCACCTTATTTAAGCGAATAATAAATGGTAGAGATCCAATGTGATCCTGATGATCTGATACCATTATTTCTGTTGTAAGAAAGAGAGGTAAAAATGTAATAGCCTGATAGAGAATATATAAAAAAAATCTTTTAGAAAACTGGGAAAGGACAGAAGTGGTGACTCATTATTGAAATTTAAATTTAATCTTTGGCGATGCTAATATAAAGAATTATATGAATGGTTTGGAACAAAACTTGAATAAAATTTTTACTTTGGGAAAAAATGAATTGAACGGTGGCTATATGTGCAGCAGCTATAGTTAAAGGCAGATATGGATGTTAAACCTATTTTGATTGATACTGCTTTTCTCTTTTTTACTTTTAAAAACCCAAGGAAATGATACATATGGAATGAATCAAGGTTTCCACGTCTTTTACATTTTTTTTTCTGCTTCTGTTCAATCATTTAAATCCCTTCTGCTGAACCAGAAAAATATTCTTGGCAAACTAAAACAGAAGTCCATCTTCAATTTGATTTGTGGTCTAAACTGGAATTTATTAATACTGTACCAGAGAATTTCATAATCTTATTTCCAAAAAATGTAATGGCATTTAACAGTTACTTGATAATTAGAAATTATGCTTGGAGGTGATTTTAAATAGTGGAAAAAGTTCCAATTGGTTTCTTACAGTGTCAAAAATAACCCACCCTGGAACACATAACTTACTTTGTATGGAAGAATGCATTACACTTAGATATGCTTATTGGAGCCTTTAGTCCAGTAGGTGCAAGTAATTGAATTAGCCAGCTATCACACTGATACAGGTTTTTTGTTTTGTTTTTTTGAGATGGGATCTCACTCTGTCACCCAGACTGGAGTGCAGTGGTGTGATCATGGCTCAATGCAACCTCCAACTCTGGGTTCAAGTGATCCTCCCATCTCAGCCTCATGAGTAGCTGGGTCTACAGGTATGTACCATCACATCCAGTTAATTTAAAAAAAAATTATTTTCGTAGATTTGAGATCTTGCTATGTTGCCTAGGATGGTCTTGAACTCCTGGGCTCAAGGGATCCTCCCAACTTGACCTCCCAAAGCACTGGGATTACGAGTGTGAGCCAACACACTGAGTCTGATTTACAATATTTGAATCAAGTATCATGTATAAGAAATACTGCTGATTAAGTAGAACTACCCCCTATAAGATCTTTTCTAAGTCAGTGTCAATATACTAAATGAAAGGCAGCCTCCCCTTCACCCCAGATCCCTACCTCCTGGTATTCACACCCTTGTGTAATTCCTGTCCCTTGAGTGTGGGCTGGATTTACTGACTTGTTAATGAATAGATTATGGCAAACATTACGGGATGCCACTTACAAGATTAGGTGAAAAAAGACTATGGCTTCCACTTTGGGTGTTCTCATGTTTTTTCTTGGACTATTTACTCTGGAAGAAACCAGTTGTTATTCTGTGAGGCAGACCTGTGGAGAGGGTTAAGTGAGTGAACTTGAATGTAGGTCTTCTGAGGCCGGCCAACTGCGACACAACTTACCTGGGAGTGCATTCCTCCTGTCCAGTCTTATGAGAAAAACAGCTCCAGGTAACAGCGTAACTGCAATTTCATGAAAGACTCTGAGCTAGGGGCACCACGCTAAGCTACAAGCACAGATACTGGGAGATAATAAAGGTTATTTTCAGCTTCTAATTTTGTTATGCAGTGATAGATAACTAATACATCATATTTATTAATCTATTAACTAGTATTAGCTCCTTAAACCATGTGCAATTTTCTTATTTTAATTAGTATAATTTTCAAATGTTTTCTAACTAAAACAATATGAATTGGATAATGCAGATCTATAATACATAGCATTTGAATTTATGTTACATGTTATTGGCATTTTTAGGGAAAATTATATTTTTAGAAGGGTAGGAAAGTCTTATATTTTATTTTTCTTGTCCTCATAACTTGCTTCAGTAGATTCATGCATATAATTTTAAGGATAAATAAATATGATAGAAATATATTTTCAAGCATATTATACTAAGGACTTAGGTTACAGGTAAATGAGTATCTTACATAGGACCATAGTGTCCCCTAATATAATTGTAGAGGAAGTCAAACATTCGTAATAATTCTGAGTTTATATCAGTAGTATACAAAATGGCAACAAATTGATTATGATAGTTTCTACTGGTGATCTCAAAGTACTTTTTCTTAGTAAATTTCCCATTTCTGATGCAGTTCCTAAATAGCATAACAACTGCCATAGTTATGAAAAATACAGCCAAATTTTAAACCTCTATCAACAGAACAAAGAGGTGTGATATAGCGTGAGAAGGACACAGCAACACATGCATATGCTTGCCACCCCTCCTCAGCCTCCAGAAAAGTATCCAAGCCCTAGATCATAATGATGGTTCAACTGGATCCAACAGACACCCCACCCTAGCAGACCATTGCTATGTTTTTCCAGTGGCTGCCAGTACTCTCTGGTTAGGCCTCCACTTCTGAAAAGTAAAGCAGATGCCTAATTTCCTTGAAATGAAAGTTCAAATATAAATTCACGAGTTCAGACAGTATTTTTTTACTGTAAAGAATGCAGGCCATTTATTTACTTGGAATAAAGTATAGACAAATTAAATATGCTTGGTTTTCTGGTTAAAGCTCACCCTGAATTATCATAGTATAGGCTGCTCTCGGAGCCAGTGTTGGAACAGCTGTCCATGGCTGTATGAAAGCTGGCTTAACAGTTGCTGCTGTTTGGTAACTATCACAAAGTAACATTAGCTATAAAGCATACATCAACAACTGTCACTTCCTTTCCTTTCTTTTCTTTTATTTGCAGTGTGTTCTGTGTATTGGGAAAAATTTCATACCCTTAAGTCCAGTGCTATCATGTGTTTTTAGTTTGCAACAAGGCACTGAAATGTCAAGCTTAATGAGAAAGGAAAAGCATCGTGCAGAGCGTGACCATTTTCACTCCTTTGGAAAAGCATCTTCCTAACCAAGTTAATCAGGTTTTGAAGTGACACCAGAGAATGCTCCACCTATTGTACTTCAGGATAATGGATGAATCTGAAATATGTTCTAGTCTTCCTCTCTCCTAGGGCACTGAATGAGCCGGAAAAGGCCAAAGGAAGCTGTCTCAAAGAATAGCTAAATAAGTGATTGAATTTCTTTGTATAGCATGAAATCAAATGCAATAGTTACAATACTCTATTTAATCATTGCCTTCTTCCAGAGCTATTAACTGCTTTCTTCTCTATCATCTCACTAAATGGTGTGCAGTTTACTGAGACACAGAATAGTGAGGTGCTCGAAGCTATGGTTATGGGAAAAGTATAGAATTTTGGCATTTTTTGCTTCCACAATATTGTCTAAAACTATCATATTTTGTCATTTTTCTAAGACACAAATTTGAATCACGTGCAGGGGATGTTAGATGTGAGAAATGAATCACCTTGTTTTTGAGTGAGCTTTGCTTAGTTTTAATATTTGCTGTTTAAAAACGTTCCATTCACTCTTACTAGAATTCAGTATTGCATTTGAAGTGTTATAGTAGTATTATTGATAATTTGGGGGGAAGTATAAAGTTCAGAGTAATTCCTTTGGAATATCAAAGGCTACTGGCAAGAGTTCAGGTTGTCAGAATTCTCCTGAAACCAATAGAATCATCTTCCAGGTTGGGCATCTCACATCTATAGAATTCTGGGGAGACAGTAGGACTTTATGATTGGCTTAGAACATTCTAAGTAGAGAACTGCACATAAACTTACCAAAGACAGGGCTGTTTTCTTGATTAAAGATCTCTAAAGAGTAAGCTTTCGTAACTCTATGGATGCCCTATCATTTGAGTGTTGCTAACCAGAGAGAGGAAAGTGGTCAGAGAGTTGGTGGTTACAGAATTAAGTTTATAGAAAATGTAAAGGTTTATGGTCTTATTTTGTACCTTAGCGTCTACTTAGACAAATATTTTCTGGCACTGACATGGCCCTTGAAAATCATGGTATATTGTTTTCTGCAGATATTCAGTGGAAACAATTTTCCTCTCAAATATTTTCAAAGCATTCTTCAAGCTAACTTTTGGTGGTTTCCTAGGAGGTAGTAACAGTGAAAATTTGCAGAAATTACACTGTAACTGTTAATGAGATAATATTTTCAGCAGATGCTTTGTAAATGAAAGATAAGCAAAAGACCAGTTTGGGAAACTTGTCATTGCACTAGTGATGATCCAAGAAAATATTGACATCTTTGATAGACACCTACAATCTGGTATGTTCTTTACTTTTTTTTTTTTTTTTTTAGGTTTATAGAAGCTAAATATACTAATGAACTAAAAACAAAAAGAGAAAGAAAAAAGTTAAAGACCATGCTTAGCAGTGACAAGATTCTGAAGAATATGTGTGATAATGACAGATTACAAGTGGAGAAAATAGGACCCTCTATCACAATCTTGCCTCTAAAAGGGAAAAGTGTTAAAAAATATAAGCTTGATAATTTAGAATCAAGTCTTCAAGTTCGTTGGCTAAGAATTTTATTTTATGTGAAAATTGATAGTGCAATACTTGCCTCATACATTTTTTCCCCATCAAACCTTGATAACTGTGTCTCCCTCGGACAAGAAAAATGTCGATATTTATACCAGAAAAATTAAGACAATCACAAGGGCTCTTTGTAGGAAGGGAAGCTGAACAGAATTGTGATATCACTTTATGGTCATAGGTGATGAGTCTCAAATGGTTTCCTAATTCAACCATTCTTTGAAAATATTTTCAAAGGAATTTTATGGGAGATGTCACCTTTCCAGAAAGCACAGAATACACCTGTTTGCTTATCTCAAGAAAGTTCACGCTCCTAATCTGTGCCTGGCATTGAAAGATGCATAATTCTTGGAGCTCATAGGCCACAGAGAGCAAAGGACAAAGATTGTGCTGTTATTTCCCGTTACTGGCCTTTTGGGAAGTATATCATCTCCGTCCTTGTGATCCTCTTTCCTCAGTGACAACTCAGTTATGGTAAGTACACACAGCGTAGGCCAAGAGCAGAAACACAAATCAAATTGACATAAGTCCAATGCAAATCATAAATCAGTTTGACAAAAGTTGAATTTTAAAATGTATGAACAGGCTGAGATTGACTGCGATTCTTTGAAGCCGTTTAGATAGAAAGATTTGGGCGTGGTGAATCATTTTGGGAAGATTTTTAGGGAAGGTTGAAAGATATGCAAAAACTCACATGGTTCTCTAGAAAACTTAACCACCATCAAAATAACACCTAGATAGCATTTTTCTTTTTAAAATTGCTCATAGTATCAGTTACAGTGACTTGTTCTTACATTTGCCCTCAGGTATGTACTCACT
>CAUYRT010011743.1:0-18064 GCA_963574885.1 Lepilemur ruficaudatus
AGAGATCGTCATGGTGATGGAGATCGTCATGGTGACGGGCTCTCCTCATCCTGATTGTCCTGGTGGCTACATGTGTCTACAGCCTTAAAACTCATATAACTGTATACACATTTTTTATAAGTCTATTTTGCTGGATGTTAATTTAAAAATAAGTAAATGAATAAACTTTTTTAAAAAAGTAGTATGAACAAATTGAAAGACAGAGCATGCTCTTCTATAGAATAACTTCTTAACATTAAATAAATGAATAATTTAAAGGTCAATAACCCAACAAGTGATGCATATATAAAGAAATAGGCCAGGTGTAGTGGCTCTTATCCGTAATCCTAGCACTCTGGGAGGCCGAGGCAGGAGGATTGCTTGAGATCAGGAGTTCAACACCAGCCTGAGTAAGAGTGAGACACCGTCTATACAAAAAATAGAAAAATTAGCCAGGCATGGTGGTGCATGCCTGTAATCTCAGCAACTCGGGAGGCGGAGGCAGGAGGATTGCTTGAGCTCAGGAGTCTGAGGTTACAGTGAGCTATAATGACGCCACGGCACTCCAGCCTGGGTGACAGAGCAAGACTCTGTCTCTAAAAAAATAAAAAGAAAAAGGAAAAAGAAATAAAAAGCAAAGTAGTACAGAGGAAACAGGACACAGAAATCAATGACCTTGGAATTGAGGAACAACCAGGTCAAACGGTGGTTCTCTGAGAAGAATCGCAGGACTGCGAAGACTGATCCGGAAAAAAGCGAACATTTCCAGGAACGAAAAGGGTCCTAAAAGCAGCGAAAATTAAAAAGATAAGACAATGACATGAATAATTTAACACCAGTAAATTTTTAAAATTAGGTAAATAGACAAATCACAAGAGAGACGACAGACCTAACTGAAGCAGAGGTTAGAAAAACGATGGTTGTATCAACCGTTTATGAAGTTGCAACGGAGATAAAAAGTTCTTCCCACAAAGAAAGCACAAGACTCGGATTTTTTAAAGGAAAATTCCACAAACATTTATGGAACTGGGTGCATATTTGCCACCGTACACGGAGTTAGTATTTCCCAAATCATTTCTAGGGACTAATACAAACTTGTTAGTAGAGTAGCATCAATATCAAACAAGACAATTTCATTATAAGAAAGGTCTAGACAGAACGAGCTCATCCACAGAGAGGGTTACAAAATCTTAGTAACAGCAAAGGGAACGCCAGACCGGACGGACAGGAACCGCATCCCTCCCGAGCGGGGCTTATCCCAGGAGCCGCAGGCTGGTTGAACAGTAGGACCAGTTTATCTATTTCTCCACACGAATAAATTAAAGGAGAAAGATCATGTGCTTTTTCTAAACTGATTTATTTAAATTGTCTGGTGACATTAAACATTTGAATAATGGAAAATATAACGTGTAATAACGTCAAAAGTTTAAAACACAAACAATAAATATGAGAAAATACATTTTCAACGAAAATTACAAAAATCTCTGAAAAAGTTAAATAAAATGGAAACTTTTGGAGAGATACATGCACGGATTGTATATTATAGATATTAACAAAAATGAAATTTCATCCCAAGTTCACACCTTATACAAAAATTAATTCTATTTGGATTAAAGACCAAAACACAAAAGATGAGGTAACGAGCTTTAGAAGTCAGCGCAGGGGAATATTTCCATGTGCGTGGGGTAGGAAGAGATTTCTTACACAAAACACAAAAGGCACAAACTGGGAAAAAAAATGCACTGATGATTTTAACTAAATTAAAATTAAGCAACGCCATTCAGCACCTGACACCATCAGCAAGGCAGAATATCAGCTGCAAAGCGGGAGAAGACAGTTGCAGGACCTGTGGTCGGCAGAGGATTTTCACTCAGAAAATGCCAAAACTCCCACACGCCAGACAGAAAAAAAGGAAAATACAACACAAAAATGGCCAAAGACATGGAAGAGAAAATCAGAATAATCACTCAGGATACAGAACGGTGGGCGGGGAAGCAGGAGCTGAAAGGAGGCCCCAGCCGCCCCCCACGCAGGGCTGGAATCCCGGCGGCGGCGCTGGGACACGCAGGCTCCCCCTCGCTGCATTAGGATGCAGAGGTGGCGCAGCTGCAGCCCCCACCACCTGCGTTTGCGGGGACGGCCGCACATCGGCATGCACGGCCGTGCACCTCCTACATCCCAGCATCTCCGCTTCTTGGTGTGTTCCTTAGAGCAGCCGTCCCCAGCCCTCCTGGCACCAGGGACGGGCGTCACGGAAGACAATCTGTCCACAGACCCGGGCGGGGCGGGGCGGGGTGTCGTGGGCGGGGGAGGGCGTGTGGCGCTCAGGCGGCGACGCACAGCCGGGTTCCTAACAGGCCGCAGACCAGTATGGGCTGCAGCCCCGGGGCTGGGGACCAGGCTCTAGAGCACCGCGCACAGGCTGTAGTGCATGCAGGGAGACCCTCGTGCAGGGACGTGCACGGCAGCGCAGACGTGCAAATCGCCGCGAGCAGCGTACGTGCCGACGGCAGTAGGATGGAGGCACAGCCGGGGCTCGGGAAACATCGCCCCGAAATGAGGGGCTGTGACATGAGCAGCCTCAGGGTCTCTGGGACACCCCCGACACCTCTCCGTCCTCTGTGCTGCCCAAAGCACAGGAGGAGGCTGGTCTCTGACGGTCCCAGAACTCAGAAACCGGAGCGCAGTCGCCCTGCCTGAGTTTTTGTTAACTTCACTCGAACGGCGGGAAGGACGGTGTCTGCTCTCGGGGACCAGCAGGCTCCGTCCCAGGCCACTGTATGTTCTCCAAGCTCCAAAATAGTTCACTGTCCCCCGTAAAGTCATCCTCACCTGCCCATCTCCCTACCCCTGTGGGGAGGGGGTGTGAGCCCCGTACTCCGCGGGGTCTCGGGGTGGCCGTTCTGGGATTGGATGTGTGTGCACATCAGAATGAAGTTTCTGTGACTCTCCTCCCGTCAGCCTGCCCGTCACACACGGCACGTCCAGCGTGACGCGATATCGCAGAGAACGTTAATGAATTTTAGCTGCACAAATCAAGCATTGATGATTCTCAAAAATATATTATGGGGGGCCGGGGAGCAAAAGCGGCCATAGAAGACCACGTGCCTCTCCTATTCCATCTCTACAAAGCTCCAAACAAGGCAAATCCAGATAAAGTACTGTTGAGGGATGTTAGTTACAGGTGCTAAACAATTTCACACACAAAACCAAGGAAACTGTTAACACAACACTCAGGACCGTGTCTGCGGGGAAACGAGCAGCAGCCTCGGATCACGGACGGACACGCGGAGGCGTCGGGCTCTGACGCGCCCACGTTCGTCTGCCGCGGTCATTATTGCCACGTACCCCGGCCACGTGCTGTGCGCCATAAGAGAAGACAGCGTTCCCAGTGCCACGCAGGACGTGTCCAGGCGGCCGTGGGGCAGGGCGGGGACGGTGCGGAGCAGGAGCCACGCTTGGGCCCCGCGTCCTGGTTCCGGTGACTCGACGGTGTCCCCCAGCCACGGGCATCCGTGTTCCACTGTGCGGTTTGCTGAGCCCGCGCAGCCAGGCCGGTTCCCCGGAGCTCAGCTGTGACAGTCCACGCACAGCTGCCCCGCGGGGCGAGACCGAGGAATTCGGCCCCGCTGTTCCGGTTGGTCCGGATCTTTGTCACCAGCTCCTGTCCCGGCCACAGTGCCGAGCCCTGCGCCAGCCCCGAGGGCAGCAAGAAAGAGACAAATGGCAAATCGATGGGTGTGACGTGCTCAGCCGGCGTGTGGCCCATCACAAGGACTCAGCAGATAATAGCTGTCCTCACTGTCACCAGAGGGGTCACAGGTCTGGCCCCGGGCGGTCGGGAATCAGCCCCACACGGAAACCCCTAGAAAGGCTTCCCAAAAATCACGTTTTGATGAGCGCAGGGCAGGAGGCCGGCCCTGCCGAGAGGCCGCTTCCCGGACTCCGCGCGGAGGCAGGGGGCTGTCACTGTGGCTCTGCAGCAGGCCGAAGGCTGCACCTGAGACAGCCGACGGGGGGCGGGGGGAATTGTCCGTCTGGACCTGGCACCCACGACTTCTCCTGCCCTTCCCTTCCCTGCGCTCAGCAAACTGGCGTCAGGAACCTGCCTGCGCTCTGGTCTCAGTGGTGCCAACAACGTGCCCGCGAAGTCAGTGAAGATACCGGTGGTTTCCAGGGCTCGGGGACAG
This sequence comes from Lepilemur ruficaudatus, assembly GCA_963574885.1. Lineage (NCBI taxonomy): Eukaryota > Metazoa > Chordata > Mammalia > Primates > Lepilemuridae > Lepilemur > Lepilemur ruficaudatus. The sequence continues at coordinate 4,170 of CAUYRT010011743.1, forward strand.
GGACAGGTGAGCAGGCCGGGTGGGACACCACTGGGTCTGGGCTTCCTTACCCGTAAGCAGCATTAATGATGTTCAAGTTTCAGACATGAGAGCGGGAGGCCAGACAATCACTAGGAAAGTATTTTGTGAACTTTAACATGGGGACCTGGGCGTGCGGGGTCTGGTGGCACGAGGAAGTGGGTCGGCTTCCCAGGACAGCAGAGAGGGCCGCAGGTGCATTTCCTCCCAATAAGTGAGGTGACAGGGGACATCAGAGCACAGCCCCCCAACCTCCTGGCAGATGGGCTCTGTGGGGGTCTCTCCCGTGTCCACTGCACAGATGGGGAGACTGAGGCCAGCGAGGACCTGCCTCCGCCCCAGCCTCGCCCGCTTCCCAGCTCAGACTCGTGCTCCTATCCAGCCTGCTGTCTCAGACCTTCTGGTCTCGTGGGGCAGAACCTGACCCCACGAGAGGTGCCTGTTCCCGGCCGTGGCAGGAAGAGCTCACCTCCGAGTGTTGAAATACCCCCGGCCCCCTCCCCTCGTCCACCTGAGACATCGCTGTGCTTTGTCTTTTCAGGGGGCTGGGGCTACCCTGGAGCCCTGCTGAGCCACCATTTATGGTGGACTGGCCTCTTGCTGGGCCAAGCAACGTCAATGTCCTTAGAGGGCCTGGTCACCTGGCCTTCCGATTTCTGTGTTTGTGCTGATTTTGGGCTGGATTTATGGAGCGACGAACAGGTGCTAGAGATGTTATGGCAGCGTGGGGGGAGGGCAGACATCATTTGCCCACATGTCCCTGCCCGTGGCCTGGCCACTCCTGCCAGGGCCACCATAGCCCTCAGTGGTCCCTGCTGGAGGCTGCTTCTTTCTAGCTGCAAAGGAGGCATCACAAGCCCATCCCACCCGCAGAGGGGTCACGCTGGAGCGGGCGGTGGCAACTGAGAAAACAGAGGCAGGAGAGACAGGGAGAGGTCACTGCGATGTCCTCACAGCTGCTGGGCTGTAGCGCTGGACGGGTTGGGGCAGCAGGTGGACCCCTCAGTGGGCAGAGGGCCGGCAGTCTTGGGAGGAACGACACAGAATTTGGCAATCACCTGATCACGCAAGACGCTCCATCCCGTGACCTGGCCAGAAACAGCCAGGTGTGTATCCTGCACCTGCTGGTCGGGGGTCCTCATGAATGCTGGCCCTGCCTGTCCCCACCAGCAGCCTGGGAGCGCGGTGTGTGCAGACACTCAGGGCTTCAGTGGAGGAGGATCTCTGGCTGAGGCCGAGCAGGTGCGTCCCCTCACCTGGGCCCCCCTTGCACGGTGTTCTGAGCACCCAGAGCTCCCAGTTTCCCGTTTCTGATGACAATGGATCTATTTGGAGCAGGTGTGTGGAGGGAGGCTGGGCGGGCAGGTAGAAGGCCAGCCAGGACGGCACTGCTACAGTCATCTGATGGCCTGATTTCCAGCCCTTCCACACAAGTGTATGTGCACACACACACATGAACACACAGGCACACACACAAACATACATGCATGCGTGCTCACATGTGCCCAACTCATGAGCCCACTCACGGGCCCCACCCGCTTGGCAGCTGGGTGGCAGAGTCCTGAGCTGGGTCAGGGGGTCTCGGTGCTGCCAACTCTGCAAGAGTCCAGGGATCTTCCAGAACACAAGAGTGACTTCTGCAACCCCAGGAAGACAGAGCCTGTGAGCAGACGTGTTTCCTGGTGGCCCAGGAGCCAAGAAACGGCGGGGAGGGAAGGTCCTTCGGGTCTGCAGGAGAACCGCTTCCTAGCGGTCAGCGCCCGCCCCAGGCTGTCGGCTGTAAAGGGCGAGCACCTCCCTCCCGCTGGACGTGCCTGTGCCCAGGCGGGAGGCTCACGCAGGGGACCCTGGGTGGGGAGGGCCCGAGCCTCTGCGCCTGGTTCGATTCATAGGTGCCCATGCTCCGTGCCGGGGATTAAGGGGATTCTAGCTCAAATCACCCCAAGATGTCGCTCGGCAGCTCCTGAAAGAGGCTGGCTCTGCCCAAATCCCCTCAGTAATTGTCCTTGTTCCCGCAGGGCAGTGACCCACGCATGGCGCACACAGCTTCGGCCCGGGCCCCTGCACGCAGGCGATGTTGGAGAAACCAATTGGAAAATCTGCACGCGTGTGTCTCGTGAATTTTCATCTCCACCCCGGCTCACCAGGGCCGGGGCCGCGCTCAGGGCCTCTCTGCATTTATTACGGCGCCTCGGTGCGGGGACCGTCTCAAGGTCAGGGAGCGCCCCGGCTCCCGCCGCCGCCCCGTGAGCCAATCTCCGGCCTCACGCTCCCAATCGGGAGCTCTCTCAAGCATGAACTATCAAATTATTGTCAATTCCGGCTGATTTTCTAACAGACAATGGAGAGTCTTCGGCGGACTTCATATGTGACTTCTGCCCATTCTCCTATTTATTCAACAATAACAGTGAAAGGTCACGGGCCTGGCATGTGCAGTTAGCACTTTGCTGTTTATTGAGTTTTTATGCTTGGCTTAAAACTGAATTACTGGGGCATAAAGCGAAAATGCATTTATGCCCTTCAGGAAAATCTGTACATAAAAATTAAATTATATTATGAAAAGCAGAGAGCGCCGTGTGGGACGCTCGGAAGAATTGATTAGGAGATCAGAGTGCCTGTGAGGACACGTTATAATTACTCAGCCTTGTCACCGTGCGTGTGTGTTGGTGGCCTGGAGTCATTACCTGGAGCCGCCTCTTTCTCATGCTCCCGTGGGCACATCCCGTGGGTGCCCGCTGGGCTGGTGGCTGGCATGCAGGTGCCGCTAATGATGGGGTCGGCTCCAGGGAGGTGGCCGAGGGACCACAGACAGCACCCCGACCTCCTGGCTGAAGGGCTCTGTGGGAATCTCTCCCACGTCCACTGCACAGATGGGGAGACTGAGGCCAGCGAGGACCTGCGTCCACCCCAGACTTGCCCCATTCCCAGCTCAGACTCCCGCTCCTGTCCAGCCTGCTGTCTCAGACCTTCCGGTCTCCTGGGGCAGGACCTGACCCCACGAGAGGCGCCTGTTCCCTGCCGTGGCAGGAAGAGCTCACCTCTGAGTGTCGAAATCCCCCTGCCCCCGCCCCTTGTCCACCCGAGAGCTCCCGGCAGGCAATGTCCTCCCGTTCAGCAGCCACAGCAGAGCGATGCCCCGTGAGGCTCCACTCCCAGGGTCTGGGGTGGGCGCTGGGCTCAGGGACAGCCCGGAGGTGACGCTGGTGGTGTCAGGTAGACTCTGAGCACCCAGGGGGCCAGACAGGCTCTTGGGGACACGTGGCGCGGCGGAGGGCCGCGCAGGCTACCCTCACTCCTTGCAGGTCAGCAGGTCGAGCGTCATTTTATCGTACGCTCACGCTTGGGAGCAGGGCGCGGACTTTGCATGGCATTTATGACAAAAGAGCTGTGATCTTTTGGGCCCTGTCCTGGCCCCCGGCCAGGCCACTCAGCTTCAGGACATTCCGTGGCAGGCAGAGAGGAGGAGGCTGGGGACACGGTGTCCGACGGCTGTGTCTGGAGAAGCAGCGTTCACTCAACCTTCTTGCTTCGTGGATCAAACCTGCGGCCAGGAGGAGCTGGCTGGGGGCGTCGGCCCTGGCTTCCTGGACATGACGGTTTGGAGAACTCACATTGAGTCTCTGCTGTCCCCAACAGTGTGTAGGGGCCGCCGGCAGAGCCAACACGGCCGGGCACGTGTGAGCATGTTAAAGCTCATGTGTGTATTTGCAGAGCTGTTCCCAGTTGATCTTCTGAAATAGGAACCACCGCAGTGACCTCAGCACCCCGGCGTGGCCGGCCACAGTGACGGCACCCTATCGGCGTGTGTCTGCCGCGGCGGCCTTGGCCTCCGTCTCGCCAGTCAGGCACCGCAGAGATGACACACGCTGGCCACGGTGCAGGACGTTATTCCTCCCTCCAGGGCGATGACGATGTCCCAGGAACAGGACACTCGGAAGGGGAAGCTCTTTTCCAACCAGAGAGAAGACGGTGCTCACTGTTCGGGGCATAACTGCGCAAAATGATTCTGCCGCTGATGAAACACTTGAGCTCCGCGGGGCTGGCCGGCTGGCCAGGGTTTCGGTCGACGGAGAATATTCCACCCCTCGCCTAGCATATTAACAGGGCTCCGCCTGGCCTTTCCGAGGAGTTTATGGCTTGGAAATGGCCGTGGTGCATTCACTCTGCATTCATTGAAATTAAAGCAGCACTGGCTGGAGCAGAGAGTTAGTTACGCAGAAGGGCTTATTTCAGGCTTCTCGGAGGTTTATGGGGTGACTAACTTCTCACCTTTAACTGGCAGACTTCCTGCAGCAAAAGACGGGTATCAGCACCCTGGATAGAGTCACGTTTAAGTCCCGGCCTGGCGATGATTAACCCGACATCAGGACAACACCCTGATAGGCGGGAAAACAGTCACTCAGATACGTAAAATCTGGTTCCTTCCCTGCCCAGAGCGAGAGCGGCTGTGACGGTGGGTGGTGGCCGATGTTGGCAGAAGCACAAAGATGACGGTCACGGCGGCACCGTTTCCACCGGCTGCGGTTTCCCTGCTGGGGAGACGTGGGTGGGTGCTCACTGCGTCTCACCCCCTGTGACGTTATTAAAGCCAGCCTTGCCCGTCTCGATGAAATTGAGCTACCCGAGACTACGGTTTACAGTCACCCGCTTTTAAATAAAAAGTGATACGACCAGATGCCACAACCAGACAAAGTGCAGAAAAAGAGGAAAGTGCTGGCCAGTATCTCTCACGAACTGGGATGTGAAAATCTGCAACAAGACACCAGCAAACTCAATCCAACCACGGAGACCTACGCACCGAGGCTCGGCTGGGTCTGTTCCAAGTCCGCAAGGCTGATCCCGTATCAAAAATCAGTCAACGGGACCCATTGTACCCGCACACCAAAGAGGAGGAATCGTACAGTCATATCGACTGGTGCATAAAGAGCTCTTAACAAAAGGCAACGCACATTCGTGATGAAAAAATTTCATCAAGTTAGGGACGAGGGGGGGCGGTTATCTTAACTTCAGAAGAGCATCTGTGCAACCCTGCAGCCAGCATCGCAGCGAGTGGTGGAAACGGAGGCTCTCTCCCTGAGACAGGGAGCGAGGCAAGATTGTGTTTCTCTTACCATCCTCCTCAGCATCCCTGGAAGTTGTAGCAAATGCAATAAGGTAAGAAAAATAAATGAATGGCATGCAAATCGGAAAGGAAGGCATAGAACTCTCCCTATTTTCAGATACATGACTGCCTAGCGGAAAAATCCCAGGGAATCCACAAAACAAAACAGACTCGAAAAGGCCCTCCAGGCTCTATTAAAAGATAAGGGAGTTCAGCCTGGTCACCGCACAGGAGATCAACTCACAAGTCAATCGCATTTCTGTGCAGAGAAAATGAGCACGTGGAAACAGAATCGAGAAACACAAAGCCGTTCACGGTCAGTCTCGAGGGGGTGAAATACTTAGGGAGACACTGAGCAGAGGCTCCGAACGCTGAAAACTGCAAAAGCCGATGAGGAATCACGGAAGAGTCTGGAATCACACGCTCCTACCCAGCCTCCCCTGGACGTCCCCTTCCTCCTCTCCCTCCCCCGAGCTCCAGGGAGCAGCTCGTGGGGCGCAGCGCCGAGCTGTGGAATGAGGGGTGTCGGGCCGCGGGTGGTCTTAGATGTCGTGTGTACAATCTGCTCAACTCTCCCCCGGACACTAATTTTAAACCTGTCATTTGGTGCCAGCCTTCAGGGGTGCACGTCGAGCCGCAGCCTGCCCCAGAGACGTCCTTGTGGCTGCAGTCCCCTCTGCGTGTCTCAGGTGTGTGCCGGGTCCTCAGGTGCTGCTCTGGTCCTGGGGCATGGGGGGGATTTAGCCAAACAAAGCTCCTGAGACAAACTGGTGTCCTTCCCTTACGGGGAGAGCGGGTCACCGCAGAGCGAACCGTGTCCTCGTCCGATGGGGAGAGCGGGTCACTGCAGAGCACACTGTGTCCTCGTCTGATGGGGAGAGTGGGTCACTGCAAACCGTGTCCTTGTCTGACGGGGAGAGTGGGTCACCGCAGAGCGAACCGTGTCCTTGTCCGATGGGGAGAGCGGGTCACTGCCGTGTTTGGCTTCATCTTCAAGCTGCCATGGGACGCAGCCAGGGCCACATGGAAAAGAGCAGCACGTGGGGGGACCCGTGGGTCCGGGGTGGACGGTGAGGGGCAGTGCTGACCCTCAGGCCGTCTGCGTACAGATCAGGACGAGTCCTTCAGCCGCTCCTCAGGAGCAAGTGCGTGTCGGTGTTTGTGTGAGGTGGGAATGCGTGTGAACGCACACGTATGTGAGTGTGTGTGAGCATGTGTGTGCATCAGTGTGAGCGTGCAAGCACTGTGCCAGGTGCCTGTTCCCTGCACATGAGCATGCGTGAGCACGTGTGTGTGTGAGCAAGAGACTGAGCACTGTGCGAATGTGTCAGCATGTGCGTGTGGACACGTGTGTGAGCACCATGCAAGGTGTATGTGTGTTCCCTGTGTATGAGCATGCGTGAGCACGTGTGTGTGTGAGCAAGAGACTGAGCACTGTGCAAATGTGTCAGCATGTGCATGTGGACACGTGTGTGAGCACCATGCAAAGTGTATGTGTTCCCTGTGTATGAGCATGTGTGAGCATGTCTGTGAGTGTGAGTGCTTATATGACACACACACAGTGGCATGAAGGTGGCTTCCAGCACACTGCCTCCCGACAGGACCCCATGGCCAGGTGACCGCTGGTGATGCCTTTCCGACACGCTGCTGAGACGTGGATGGTGCGAGCCCTGGCGTGGCACACGGCACACGTGTGCTCCAGGCCCCTTTGCTGAGCACTGAGGTTCTGCGGGGGGAAGGGAGGGCTCCCCCAGAGACAGGTGTGACCAGCCCAGCCCTCGAGACCCAGCCTCAGGGCCAGTCCTGCTGGGCAGGGTCTGGGGAGAAGGACAAACCTTCACCATGTCTGAGAGCCTGGGCTGGCACGGAGCGAGGAAGGCAGGTGGGAGAAGCCGTCCAGGGCCCAAGCGCTCACCTGCACCGTGGTCACCGCAGGTCGGCCAGCTCCCCTGGGCCTTGCCCGCCCTGCACCTGCACCCCGGGGCGTGGACAGGGCTTCCTTCCACACGCACGGGCGCTACCTGGAGGAGCATGTGCTCAGTGAACAGTGAGCAGACCAGAGGCTGGGAGGGGAGACACCTGCCCAGGAGACCCCCCGGGGAGACGGAGCCAGAGCCGGCCGTGGGCCCGGGTCAGGCCAAGACCCTGCAGGGGTGGAAACCGGCAGCCTCGAGCCATGTGTGGCCTTCCAGATTCTCGAGCGCAGCCTGTTGACTGGGTCCTCGATGGATTTGGTTGAAGGGCTGCACTGGGGCTCTGGAGGGCCGCACGCACCTTGAGGGCGGCCAGGGCCTGAGTCCCCCGGCTGCTGCGAAACCCAGGCAGGGGCGGCTGGGGCCACTCCCGGGGGTGGGGAGGGGCTGGCTCCTTCTTTTTCAGGTTGATGCCTGTTCCATTTTCCTGACCGCCAGCCAACTCTGGACACCTGAGTGCCCACGATTCAATTTGGTTCCACATTGACCACCCAGCCCTGGCTCAGACCTGTAAGAGATGGTCGCCACCTCAGAGATCAGCCAACTACAAATGAGGGGGTTCCCCCAGCCCCCACCTGGTCAATTTCGTAACTTTCTAGAATGACTCAGGACTCAGCCAGGCGCTGCCCCTGCTGTCACGGTTTACTGCAGAGGATTTTGCTCTCCCAGACAGAGGTGTGTGGGGCCGCGGTCTGGAAGTGTCCTGAGCCTGGGCGCCTCTGTCCTCGTGGAGCTGGGGTGGCCCCCGCCTAGGTGAGGGTGTGTTTCCCGCCCTGGAAGCTCCATCAGAGTTTTACTCAAACCTCATTTAATAGACATGACAGATGAAACCGTCGGCCAGCGGTGATGGAACTCTGTCTGCCTCCCCAGGGATGGCGGCTGATAACTCAGCGCTCTAATCACCATGCACCGTCCGGGACCCGCCCAGGTTCCAGCCAGGAGCGACCTCATCAGCACAGCTCAGGTGTGCAGTCAGGGGCTCCTTGTGAATCACAAAGACGCACCTGTCACTCAGAGGGCTGGGAGGTTTTAGGAGCTTCGTGCCAGGAACCAGTGACCGAGACCAGACACGTGCCTTCCTCGCCCAGGGCCAGCCCGTCTCGTCTCCTCTCCTGGCCACTCCCCGCACGGTGGCCAAAGTGCAGGTCGTGCCTGTGACATGCACTGGGACCTGACGCCTCTCCCCTCCAGTGCCCCGTCGACGCCCCTCCCACCTCCCCACGGACGGCTCCGAACCTCAGCCTGCTCTGTCCCCAAGTGCCCTGCGACCGCCAGGCATTCGGTCTGTCACTGACCAAACGTTCGTCTGGCTCACGGTCTGTCTCTCCACGGCGGTGAACTCCGTGCGCGGCGGCTCCTGCGCTTGCTCCGGCCACGCGTCCAGGGCCTGGGACAGTGACTGGCCCGGAGCAAGTCCTCTCGCAACAGCTGGCGGACAAGCAAACACTCACGAGTGTGACCTGCCGGCGTCCTGTTGCCCGGCTGAGTCGTTGGCTCATCCCTTCGCCCGGACGCAGTGGGCGGATCTCACGCATACGCGAGTGTCCTCATCCCTTCAAAGGAGCCGGCGCCTCCCGTGTTTCTAGACAAAACCGAAAACAACGCTCCCCTGCACATGCGTGGCACACGGCTGCAGCCCCAGCCACGCGGCACCGAGCCAGGACGCCGGAGCCCGGGGCTGGCGGCTGCAGCGAGCTGTGACCACACCTCCGGACGGCAGTCCGGGCCGCAGGGCGAGGCTGTGTCTCCAACCCAGAAACGTCCTGTTAGTTTCCTTTGAGAGCGACCTCGGGCCGGGAGACGAGAACTGCTCTGGGTGGAGGAGTCTGGCGTTTATTCTCCCACAACGGCGGCGGCGGATTTCAATTTGCGCCGCATTAACTCCAGGGCGGGAAGGGAGCGCGGGGGATGTGCTCAGGCGCGGTCCTCCCCGGCCGTCAGAGAGCGGTTCACCTGGGGAGGGCCGGCACCTCCAAATAAGAGGGAACTAGTGGGTGTCAACCGTGCTGAAGATGAAGGGAGTCTGCGACTTGGGCCTGTTTGCTCTAGAATGTTCTTTGGTTCCCTGACAAACGCCCTGCGCTGGCGCGAGACCAGAGTGAGTCTCCAAAGCACCGGGTGTCACCAGGTTCCCAGCCGCTGGCTTTGTCGGCCGGCGACGTGCAGAGGCCCTGGCTGCAATCGGAATAATCACACCAGAAGCAGAAAGGGCTGGCGCAGAAACCTCCGGAACTGAGAAGCAGCGAGTGGGTGAAGGAAGGAAGCAAACAGCGACGGCAATCCAGAGCAACGTTCTCGCCAGCTCAACCTCGCGCCCCAGGAATCCTCGGCGACCCGGCCGCTTGCGAAGATGGGTGAACTTCTGTGTCTCTAACCCAAGGCCAGGCCACACGGCGCATCCTCAACTCCCAGTGCTGAAGGAGGGTCTCCGTCCCACCCAGCTCGGTTCCAGGGACACGCTGGGCGAGAAAGACGTCTCGGGGCTGTTTCCCGCCTGTGCTCCCCAGCAGGTCCCCAGGGCTCTCGTCCTGGGGAGGACTCGCCCCCGTGGGCGCCCAGGGCCGCCTGCCCTGCCCAGCGCCGCCGCAGCAGGCTGGGAAGGGGCAGGGATTGACCCAGGGAAGTGCAGACAGGCTGCCTGCCCTCCGGGGGACCTGCCAGGGCCGGGTCAGGGCCTGCCCCTTGAGAAGAAATGACTCGCACACAGAACTTCACGAGATCCCTGAGAATCTCTGCTGCAGCCTGGGCCACCTGCACCTGCTGCCGCCCTGCCCTCCTGCTGGCCGCCTCCTCCACAAGCTGCCCGCCTCCTCTTTGCCTCCCGGGCCGCCTTCCTGCCTTCACGCCAGTCTCCCGGCCCCAGGCTGAGGGGGCTCTCCCCTGATTTCTGTCCTGGCGCTGGCTGACCCTCAGGGGGCCTTGTGGGCAGGGGCGGCCACGGCGAGAGCTCACTCGACTGCGCTCGACCCCAAGGCGGTTCCTCCAGGAAACTTCAGGTGTCCAAGGGCCACAGTGGTCATTTATTCCAGACTCCCATCTGTCCCGAATCCCCCGGCAGCATTCTGGTGGGGTGGCTGCTTGGCCCTTCCTTGCCTGCACGGCCTTCGGGACGGCCTGTTCCACCGTGTGCACCCACGCACGGCGAGGCCTGTGCCTGCTGCCTCCACCCACGGCCTCCGCACCCAGCTGGAGCGGTTGCCGGCGTCTAGCTCCTCTTCCTGCCCTGTCCTGGGAAGCCTGGCAGGAAATTGGTCATGGTCCGGGAGCCCTGTCCTCTGATCCACCTCCCAACCCCCATCCCTGCCCTGACTGCGCGGCATCTGGCGTGTCCTCAGTTGCCGCCTTAGCCGGGGTCCCCAGAGCACGACCAGCCGTGAGCTGACTGCGCCAGACTCTGCTCTCCTGTTTCGAGCATGGCTTCCCTCAGGTCCCCAGGGCAGGAATCCCTAGATGCCACCATTTCCACTCAGAGTCACAGGCTGCAGACGGTCACGCGGCTCCGGGCCAGGCCGTCTCCCAGCCCCTGCAGTCGGAGACGGTCCCATCCTCCCGCCTGGGTCTTCCCGGTGTGCCGGGTCCTCCCAGTGTGACCCGCACACACTCCACCAACTGTCCTTCGGACACTGCCTCCGAGCCGTCCGTGAGCTCTTCGGCCACGCCAGGCCCACAGCGGTGCCCGTGGAGGCTGACATCCGTCACGGATCAGCAGTGGCGGTCGCCGCGCCCTGAACCCCCCGCCCGCCCTCCCGGCGCCTGCAGGCATCGTTTCTGCGCACAAGGCCGCCGGCTGCCCAGACGCTTGGCTGAGGCCGGGGGTGTGAACCTTGCAGATTCCCCGGAGCTCCGAATCCAATTACAGAGGATCAGGAGCGAGCCCGGCGTGACTGGCTCTCGGTGACACCACGTTGCCACTGCCAGGGCCCGCTCTCCCGAGCGCTCACACGCCCTTGGGGGGAGAGCTGCTGAGAGGTAGACAGATGGGTCCCCACCCGCCACCCTCCCCAGCGCCCGGCAGGCGTGCGATGCAGCCGCCAGGACAGGGACGAGCTCCGAAGGGGTCGGCAGCTCGAGGGTCGTACCCAGGACAGAACGCGGGTGCTGGTTGGACCCCCCCCTTCTCGCCCCACAGCGCCTTCTCCACTCCGACCCGCCCCCCGCGAGTCCTGCTCCGCCCCCCACACTGGATGCTCAGCTGCACTTTCCTCCCCTCCTCGCACGCCCACGACCCAGCCATCACCGCCCCGCTGTGTCCTTGTTTCCCGCGCCACGCACAGTCCCGCCGCTGCCATTTCTCCCCACGGCCACCGGGTTCTGTGTCACTTGACAGTGGACCCGACAGAGTCACTGTCTGAACAGAGAGCGGGAAGGGGAAGGCGAGAACAGCCGTGTGCTGATGTGGCGTCGTTTGCGCAGAGACGGGACAAAGCCCTGGAGCTGTGCTGTGTGCCGGGCAGGTGGGCCGGACACCGCCCCCGGGACACACAGCCCGCAGTCCCCAGCCCGGCCCCAGGCTGCCGCTGCCCAGCCCCTTCCAGCAGCCTGGGACCCTGTAACTGCTGGGGGAGGGGAGGCGTGGCGGTGGGATGAGACGGGGCAGCAGGGAGCTTCACGCTCTGGCCCAGCACGCCGGGCAGAGATGGAGCAGGCCGTTGCCACCTGTGCTCAGAAGCCCGCAGGGCGCGCAGTGACAAGGGAAGGCATCAGTGACGGCAACGATGGCCGGCACTCCATCTGGGGCTGCAGCTGGCTCCAGGCCTTGCCCCTTTTCCCATAGCCAAACCTGGCCAGAAACAACAGGGTTCTGCCAGGGTGCCCGGCTTGGCCACACCAGGCCCCCTTGGAAGGTGTGTTTGCTTATTGTGGAGCGCAGCTCAGGCTGTTTGTTAGTCCCTTTGGCATCTGGAAAACACAGAGCTCAAAGCCTGGGCTCCCTCCCGGTGGCCACGGCTGGAGGAGCAACGTGTGATCCTGGGAGTCCCGCCCCAGGGAGCCCTGGCGGAGCTGGCACATGCCAGGCACAGCTCCGCCCGGCACAACGCTCCTCACCTCTGCGCAGCAGCAGCACAAGCTTGCGCTGGGCGTCGGGGCCCAGAGATCTCGACGCTCAGGCGAGAGTCCTGCAGCCGCTTAGGGCTTGGAGCCCAGCGCCTCCCCAGGTCCCCGTCCCGCACTCAGGCCATTGAAAGGAGGCTACTTCTCACTGAAGTCACGAAAAGGCGAGTGACCATGGGCGCCGGGGGGAGGAGGGCAGTCCCCAGACCCCTCGAGGTGGAGGTCCCGCCAGACAGGCTCCTTACCCCGAAGCAGACGCAGAGGCTCCGGAAGTGCCAGCCGCAGCTGCATAAACATGAGGGACGTTGTTCAGAGCAATGTAACAAGCCTTAACTAAGTGTCTCGCCGCAGACATGCAGCTCACCGCGGAGTTAAAAAGATGACCAAGACGCCGCCCGCCACAATCTGTCACCCGTGCCCTTGTCGTGGAGTGTTAATGCTCGTTTGCACTGAGCTTCCTGTAAGCTAACGAGACACCGATCTCTGTCTCTGGGGGAGGTAGTGGGGGAGAACTGGGGGACCTGGTGTCGACTCCGTGTTCTTTGCACACGGGCGTGGGGGGTGTCCCTGTTTCCTGTTCCCTCTCCCAGGCTGGAAGCCAAAGGAGAGTTTGAGAATGAGGGTCTCCTGCACCTGTGCCCTCGAGGTCAGCGACACCTGGTCACGGGCCCCTTCCCCACCTCGGCCACGCCCTCCCTGGGTGCTCACCGAGCCGTGCGCGGGGAGCCGGGGCCTGGCGGCTGTGTCCACGGGTTGCACCGGGAGCCACCGTGTCCTGCTGTCTGGACCCCCAGCCCCGGCCCCAGGTTGTTTAATTAGGACCCCAGGGCTTCCCAGGGAGATACTTGTCCTCGTCCGTATTTTCATAAAGAATTTCTTTTGTCCATCCGTGCTTCTTGGACATTATTTCCTAAGCAACCTGCTAATCTTTCCCTGGGGCCTCACATTCTGCCAACGAGTCGCCACACTGACCCATCAGATTCTTCAGCTGAGTAACTGAGGAATTAATAACCCCAAACAACGGGCGGCGGCAGGAATGTTAACGCGCCTCTGTGGGTAGAGCAAAGGCAGAGCAGGCGCGGGCGAGGGGAGAGGTCTCCGAGCGTATTAATTTAGCCGTCTAAATGAGAGTCAGGATTTCAGCCTGAATAAACAGCGGGAGTTTGTCTAGGTCCCTGAGGTCTTCGCAGAAGTCTGCTATTGAAAGGCGCGCCCCAAAGCTTTTAACCTCGGCGTAATTACCATGGTGCTCGCCACCGTCTGACTTCCATTAATCCAGACTCGTAGCAACTGTCCTGCTGTCATTAGCCCAGGTTAAGTGAGTTTGTTTTTTGTTTTTTATTTTTTTATATATATATATATAATCGCGTCCCAGTGATATCGATGCAGACAAAAGCCACAAGATGTGGGCGGGTGACCCTCCGTCACAGCCAGGCTTCCCCACAGGACTCCTCCTTCTGGGTCACCGGACATCAGCTCAGTGTCCCCTCAGTTTAAACACAGGGCATTGGCTTAGCACTAAATAAAACCACACACGCACACGCGAGCCAAGCAATTCTGAGTAAGACCAGTGGATCTTATGACACGGTGGACGTGACACCATTGCTTACGGCTTTGTGCTGATCTGCAGCTATCTCAGAATGAGACATTTAATTCTAAAGTGTCGGTGCCCACACCCATAAGTGGAATTCGGATGCACCACGGCATTGCACATTGCCCCAAAATCCTTCCAGAAGTAACTGCAACGAGTC
>CAUYRT010011744.1:0-12668 GCA_963574885.1 Lepilemur ruficaudatus
AATTTTTTTTGAGACAGAGTCTCACTGTGTTGCCTGGGGTAGAGTGCCATGGCATCAGCTTAGCTCACAGCAACCTCAAACTCCTGGGCTCAAGCGATCCTCCTGCCTCAGCCTCCTGAGTAGCTGGGACTACAGGCATGCCACCATGTCCGGCTAATTTTTTATATATATTTTTAGCTGTCCAGATAATTTCTTTCTATTTTTAGTAGAGACAGGGTCTCGCTCTTGCTCAGGCTGGACTCGAACTCCTGAGCTCAAACTATCCTCCCGCCTCAGCCTCCCAGAGTGCTAGGATTACAAGCGTGAGCCACTACACCTGGGTCACTTTAATTTTTTAAACCTCTCAGTTTTCTCAATTCTAAAATGAGAGTCATAACAAAACCCATCCCACAGGGTTTTTCTGAGGCTATCAGCATTTTAAGCATAGAACATAGTATCTGGCACACAGTATGTATTCAGTCACACTATTATTATTTTATCTATCTGTCTGTTATCTACTGGCTCAGGAAGCATTGCTACCCCTTTAGGGTAAATAGAAGTTCTGTTTACCTGGACAAGTATCTCCTTCATTCAGGAAATCTCTAAAAGGAAGACCAAAATTAATGATGTGGGGTTTTTTTTTGTTTTGGGGGAGGATTTGCAATGGAAGGTCTTCATGAACAGGATAGATATATAGGTATGTAGATGGCAAGTTTTTGCATTATACCCTTTCTAGTTCACAAGGTACTAGATAGGTTTCTTGGTCTTAGGGGCCCGGAATCCAGACTGACCTATACTTTAAACTGAAATTTGTTGACCACCAGACTAATAATTTTGGCAATGAAGCAGGGGCCCACAAAATGGATAGGCAACACCACAAATGATTGGGAATTGCAGAGGCATAAAGTTGAGCAACCAATCTGATTGGAAGAGGTTTTCAGAGACTCTTGCCAAATTATGTTTCCTAACCCTCATAGTTTTAAGCTACATCTAGAATATCAGTAAGAGCCACAGGTTCAGTGGCGGAGGGAAATAAAGTTACTGTGTCTCAGTGGTGACCAAAGTAGCATCAAAGAAGGAGAGAAGGAGAAAGAGAAGAGGAGGAGGAGGAAGAAGAAGAAGAGGAGAAGGATGATGAGGAGAGGAGAGATTAGGATGACCCTTGGGTTTCTAGATTTGGAATGGGAGAATTATGGCACCACTAACTGATAGAAGAACTAGCTCAGAGGGGTTAGCAATGATAAATTCAGTTTTGGTTATATTGAATTAGCAGTAATAATAATAAGCAGCCACAATAATTAGCATTCATGGAATACTTACTATGTACCAGGCTCTGTCATGAGCATGTTACGTTCAGTATCTTCAGTGCAGAGGACCCAACTTCCTTCCATCTGTAGTCTAAATGTTGCTTATCGTGCACATCTCTGATCAACATTCATCCTCTCTCAGAAGCCTTTCTAAGTTATCCTGGTGCTCATCGCTTAAAGCTGTGGTTCTCAACCCTCCCTAATCATCATAACCATCTGGGTAACTTCAAAATACTCCTTCCTGTGTTCCACCCTGGAGATGCTGATTCAGTTGGTCTGTGGTGGGACTTGGGCTTTGGGACAAGCTGGTTCTAGTGGCCAGCCAATGTGGATGATTACTGGAAAACAGAAAATCAAGCAAATTGGAAAAGCAGCTAAGCAGCCACAGTTGTTCCTGTATTCCTTAGTCCCTTGTATGACATTTGACAATCACTAGGACGTTGATCTTTGACGTCCTGTGGTACTCTGCTGTCTGCTGCTCTGCCTTTGCCCCATCTGCCAGGCCATCGCATACCTGCTTGGTTTTATCTGTCTGGACTCTCAGGTTGCTGTCACCATGTCTGCCGCTCTCTCTTTGAACCAGGCTCCTTTCCTGACTCTGGCTTTTTAACTATGATCTTCCCAGATTCCAGACTTGCCTTCACCTGGAATCTGATTCCATTCGCAGGCTTCTGATCCTGCCACCTCAGAAGGATCCCTTCCTCTGCCCTGCTTCCTCCCAGTAGCTCAGATCTTGGGACTCAAACTCCATGGTTTTGGATTACCTCAGCATGGACATTGTCTAGCTCCCTGTGGCTTATGCTTTCTCAACTTGTGCATTAAAACAAGTCTCCAACGTTTAATACAAATGTAGCTGATCATTTTGCCTCTACTATAAGCTACCTGAAGGCAGAGCTCAGGCTTTTACTGCCTGATTTTCCCTTCTAGTGCCTAGAACAGAGCTGGACACCTAGTATCAATAGTTGCACAGTAAAGGCACTGGGTTTAACTTACAGACCTATAAACTAATGAAGTTGGAGAAAGTTTGGGTTTCAGAGATGGTGACGGGCCTGGATGGCTGTCCCTCTATCAGAACATCTTTACTGTTCTCATCTAATTCCGGCCCATGTTTAATTATTTGAGCAGGACTGATCGCTGTTGGATGAAATATTGCCTTGTTAAGTATTGATCAGATTGTTCCATCAGCATATAACTGTTAACATAAAGAAGGAGAGAAGATTGTTTTTAAGAGAAATAGAAAAGACCTGTGGTCTTCTACCTGATAGGAAACTGTTGGAGAACGTGGTAAAGTGACAGAGGAAACCCTCTCCTTTTTCTATGCCAAGGCCAAACCATTTGTTGGCCCCCTGCTACCCACAAGCCCTCTGGCCTCATACTTTGGTGGCCTCCCAACATGGGAAGGTAACTTTTCTCTCTTCAATTCCCATTCCCTCCAAAAAACTTATAGCTTCTTGGCCAATGGCAGCTTAACATGCCACCCCTCCCAGAGTGATATGCATTTTAAAAGAAGCTGCTCAGAGACCCCCAAACAGCTGTAAATCCTGGCAATAACGCAAGCAAACAGAGGGAATCATTTTCCCTTTTTCCCTAGAAAGAGGGAGATGTGGCCTTCCCAGTGCCCTCAAACCACATTATACTCAGTGCAGCCCTTTAGGCCATCAAGGGACAAACAAGAAAACAAACCAAACAAAAATCCTCAGCAAAAGACCACTTGCTTTTCCAATGTACGTCAAGCCTCTTAATTTGACAATGAGGAAACTGAGGCTTGAAGAAGAAATGAGATTTGCCAAGGATTATCCAAAAGGAGGTCTAAAATCCAGGCCTCTGTGGCTCCAGCCAAATGAGAGTTTGTATTTGGCTGCTCTAATTCTCCACCAGTGTCTCCGCTAAATGCTAACATGGTATATTTAGTATTTTTCACAAGTAGGAGAGAGAGAAGAGTTTTATTGTGCAGATGTTCCTATTGGAATCTAGAACAAAATGCCACAAGAACATATGCTAATAAGTAGGAGAGGGTGGAGCAAGGAACTGGGTTGAATGGATTGTGCCTGGCAGCTGGATCAATGAAGGGCCCACACGAAGGCAAATGAGGGTGTGAGAAGCCTGGATTGAGAGAAAGTCACAGTTAGACTTGCTTTTTAGAGTTTTCTTTTCTTTTCTGGTTTTTTTTTTTTTTTTTTTTTTGAGACAGTGTCACTCTGTTGCCTGGGCTAGAGTGCAGTGGTTTCATCATAGCTCACTACAGCCTCCAACTCCTGGGCTCAAGCAATCCTCCTGCCTCAGCCTCCTCAGTAGCTGGTACTATAGGCATGGGCCACCATGGCTGGCTAATTTTTTTTATTTTTTAGGGAAACGGGGCCTTATTATTTCCCGGGCTTGTCTCGAACTCCTGGCCTCAAGTGATCTTCCTGCCTCGGCCTCCCAAAGTGCTAGCATTATAGGTGTAAGCCACGCCACCCAGCCTAGAGTTTTCTAAGTAAGTGCTGTTGGCTTTAACTTAAGAAGGGAGTTTTGGGCCAGGTGCGCTGACTCACGCCTATAATCCTAGCACTCTGAGAGGCCGAGGTGGGCGGATCGTTTGAGCTCAGGAGTTAGAGACCAGCCTGAGCAAGAGTGAGACCCCCATTTCTACTAAAAATAGAAAGAAATTAGCCAGACAACTAAAAATATATAGAGAAAAAATTAGCTGGGCATGGTGGCACATGCTTGTAGTCCCAGCTACTTGGGAGGCGGAGGCAGAAGGATCGCTTGAGCCCAGGAGTTTGAGGTTGCTGTGAGCTAGGCTGACGCTATGGCACTCTAGCCTGGGCAACAGAGTGAGACTCTGTCTCAAAAAAAAAAAAGGGAGTTTTGAAGGAAGAGTTCCTCTTAGACTGGGCCAGGACATCTTGGGCAAAGTTGCACAATCTTTATGGGTGCTGAGTGGCCCATTTCCCCGTTAGTGTAATCTTTAGCAGGACAAATCACCATTATTCTTATTCGATGGTTTTTCTAAAGTCTCCTTATCATATTGTGGGTTCCAAGTGGACCAAGCCTTCTCACCCAATTTCAATTTCTTTCTGCAGGGTGGTGCAACAGCTGAGGTCTGTTCCCATCACTTGGAGAGTGGAGAAGATTGAGAGAAGTCTGATTCCTCTTCTGCCCCTCCGGTTTAAGGAGAGCATGGTAGAGGTGATGAGACAGTTAAAAGATCAGCCTCTTTTGAAGAGTGAAGTTTGTAGCGATGGACCTGGGTGGTATGCACGACAAAGATCTTAGAAGACTTTTAAGCCTTTTGTGTGGATACTGCCCAGGAAAAGCCTAAGGCATTTTCCCTAATACTGCCCTTTTCCCTGCCTTTTCTGCTCTTGGACACTGTTCTGTCCACAGCGTCCAGTCATAGACGTAGACTGCAGAAAGCGTCTGACTGCCAGGTTTTCTGCACTGAATGCATAGGAGCCCTTCGCTGTGTCTGCCCCACCCCTACTTTCCTAGGTGACACGATGAGTCAGAGTATTGTACTCACTGAATCCATTTCAAATCAGAGCTGAGCGACCCTGAGGCTGAGCTTCAAATCTCCTACTCTTTCTGGAAGCCGGGAAAGCAGCTCACTGGTTGCCAGGGATGGCGGGGGTGAGAGACACAGCAGGGCTCTTCCTCAGCATTCAGAGTCAGAGTCATCCACACGCCGTCCTGCAATCTCTGGGAGTGAACCACAAGCTTCCTGGTTGGATAAAGTAAGTAGCAAACCACCCCTCGGAACTCACCTGGTAAACAAAGCGGAGTTAGGCGGGATGAGGAGGGAAAGGATGGAGCAGAGCCATGGGTACGATCTGTCTTGCTGAACAGTCTCATTTGCAGTGTCACACTGGGCGTGGAATGCTGTGACTGCTGCCACAAGAGCAGAGCAGATGGGGGAGTGACATAGCTCTCAGCAACCGGGACTAGATACAGAAATACAGAGACAAGGCTAGAGGTGGTTTTTTGAAGTCAGCATGAAACAGAATTTACTCAGAAGCACAACCGAACTTCCTGAGATTTCTGAACAGATGAAGCAGAAAAGGTGCTGAGCAGTTGCCCTAAACTGTCAATAACCGTGAATCAAACATTCATGAGTTTAAAATCAGAATACAGCATCTATCCTTGAGGCTGAGTCTGAACCAAGGCTAACACCCAATTGAGAGAGTTGCTTGTTCTGGAGTCTTCCTTAAGCTAGCAAGACCTCAAACTGCTTATGTATATGTCCATGGAAATAGACACTTTGGTTAAAGTACATATTTCGATGTTTCTTTCTTTCTTCATGATGACTTAGCTAATTGGGACGATTTGCTGCTAACTCAGCAGGGAATCGAGCATGGGCTAATTGATTTACGCCAGAGCCTTTTAGTTTGGGTTTGATTTTAAAACCTTTGATAGAATTTATTGAGTGGACCCAGTACCCCATTTGAAATTTTGATAAAAAGAGTTTTTAAGTAGCCTTCCTTAAATGCTTTTCTGAGAGCACTTGAGAGAGGGGAATGCTTTTCTGACATTCAGAATATCTTAAATCTTTAAATTAATAATAGTAATCATCTTGGTCAAATCCCTGAGTGATGTGCTCTGTTTAAGAAAGGGGGTTCATTACTAAGATGTGGGAGAAAAAAGTAGTATGCAAAGGAATGGACAGTAGAGAAAGGTTCCAGTAACCTCTTTAGCTCCAAGGGATTTAAGAAGAGCTAAGAAAGATGTTTCAGTGGGAAGCTACAGGCATGCCTAAGGCACAAACAGTGAAGAATAAAGCAAGCGGATGGGAGAAACAGGATAGAGAAACAGTCAGATCCCAGCGGGGAGGCAGAGAGAAAGGGGTGCATATGGGTCAAGGGCCACCCAAGGTACTGATTACTTAGGTTCCCTTGCCTTGACTTAGGCTCTTAGAAGATTTGGGCTTTACAATTGGACTAGGACCTTGATGTTCTCCAAATGTTTTTTTTTTTTTCATTTCAGCATATTATGGGAGTACAAATATTTAGTTTCCAAATGCTGATAGTATAAATCTGTAGTCTGACTCTTTAAAATGTCTCTGAAATCTGCCATTTTCTATCACCACCACTACCACCCCAACTTGGTTTGTTCATTCATTCAACAAATTTGTGTGGAGTGCCTCACATATTTGCATGCCAATGAAGTAAACAGACAAAAATCCCTCCTCTAGTGGACTTTACGTTCTGGAGGGGGAAGAAGATAACAAAACTTAACAGAAGATCATTTCAGATCATGCTAAGCGTTATGAAGAAAACAGGACTACGTGATAGAGTGACATACAGTGCATGTATGTATGTACATACTTATACTAATTTAGTCTGGATAGTAAGAGAAGCTGTCTTAGTCTGTTTATGTTGCTATAAAGGAATACCTGAGGCTGGGTAATGTATAAAGCAAATTGGGTTATGTGGCTCATGGTCCTGCAGTCTGTACAAGAAGCATGGTACCAGCATCTGCAACATGAGGTTTGGAGGGTCATATATCAAAACTGTAGCAGATGGCAGCACCAAAGAGATGACATTTGAGCAGAGACTTCGATGACAAGAGAGAGCCAGCCAATCAAAGACTTAGGGGAAGAACATTAGATGTATATGGCAGAGCAAGTGCAAAGGCCCTGAGGCAGCAACAAGCTCTATGTGTTTGAGGAACAGCTGGAAGACCAGTGTAGATACAGATTATTGAATGAGAGGTGGACAGGGGCCAGATAAGCTAGAACTCTATAGGCTCTGGAAAGAATTTGGATTTTTTTCTGAGAGCACTGGGAAGCCATTGGTGGATTTTAAGCAGGGGTATTGCATGATATGATGCATGTTTATTTTTGAAAAAGATCACTCTGTTTACTTTGTGAGGAATGAATTGTAAGAGGGCAAGACCAGAGACAGGAACCCTAATTTATAAGCTATTAGAAAAGTCCAGGCAAGGGATAATGGTGACTGGGACTAAGGTGATGGTAGTCGGAGATGGAGATGGGAGGATATAGGATATGTTATGACTGCGCATTTGAAGTACTTTCAGATGAATTATATACAAGATATGAGAGAAAGAGGAGAGTCAATGATGAACCTATGCAACTAACTGGGTTACCTGTGGTACATTTACCGAGGTAGGAAAATCACCCACGTCAGTAGTGAGGGTTTGGTTTTGAGTGGGTGAGGGAACCAAAACTATAGTTTGGGACATGTTCAAATTTGGATGTATAAAGGATCTCTGAGAAAATGTCAGTTAGGCAACTGGGCATATGAATTTGGAACTCAGTAGAGAAGTCAGGCCTGGGGATATAAATTTGGGAGTTGTCATTTAAAGCCATATGGTTGGATAAGGTCACCAAGGGTTAGCAAGTAAAAATAGAGAAGTGGAGAAAGTTGACGGGGACCAAGCCCTGGGTAGTACCTTCATTTAGAGGTTGAGCAAAGGAGAGTAGCAAGTGAAAGAGCTGTCACTGAGGTAGGAGGAAAACTAAGACGGTGTTCTGGATACCAAGAGAAAGAATATTTCAAGAAAGAGGGATTGTATTTTCCACAGATGACCATAACAATAATTCATATCCCATATGCTTTAGTTACAATGTATTAGAAGTGACATTAGTGACAATGTCAGAAGTGACATTATGTGACTTCTGAAACTAGTTCATAAAATGTAATTCACATTCTGTTTGGCTTTCTTTCTCTTTCTTGGGACATAAGCCTTTGGAGCACTGAGCCACTGTATGAGCAGTCTGGTGACCCTGACACTGCCATGCAGGAGAAACCATGTGAAGAGACCACATAGAGGTAAGGAAATACGTCTAAGAAGCCCAGATGCCCCAGTCCCCAGCTGTTTGAGCCTCCCTAGAGCAGGCAGGCACCAGACATATGAATGAATATGCCTTCCGAAGATGCCAGCCCCACACGTCATCTGACTGTAGCTGTGTGGGACATCAGAGCTGCCTGAGTTATTTCCAATCACCTGACCTTCAGAAATTGGGAGAGATAATAAACGATTGTTGTTTTCAGTCACCGCATTTGGGATGATTTTTTAAATTCAGAAATAAACAATCACAACAGGGATAGAGGAAAAAAAGATCTATTGGCTTTGGCAGCATGGAGATCACTGATGACATTAGCAAGAGCAGATTCAGTGGAGGACAGAGATGGAAGCCCAAATGGAGTGGGTTGAAGAGAAAATGGTAAAGTGAGGAAGTTGAAACAATGATTGTAAATGATTCTTTCAAGATTGCAGTTAAGGGGAGTGGAGACATGGGACAGTAGTTAGAGGGATCAAAGGAAGATTTTTCTTTTTTTAAAATGGCAGATACTTGAGCATGTTTATGTGATGATGGAGAAAACCCAGAAGAAATAGAAATCAATAGAAATCAAAAATGAGAGAATAACTCAGTTCCTCATTACCTCTTATTACCTCTTACTTGGACTATTGTAATAGCTTCCTGAAGGTTCTGTCTGTCTCTGATTTCTTCGTACTCTTTGTCTTGCATACTACTAAATTTTTCTAGATTCAAATACACTTTTCATCATATCATACCTTGTTCAACCAAAATTAGACAACTTTAGATGGTTCTCCTTTGCCTTACACATCAAACCATAGAGTCCCAGAGCTGGAAGAAAACAAAGATCATCTAATATTTTTAGGTACAGAGCGGGTGGTGACTTGCCAAAGCTAAAGAGCTGCTCGGTGAAGCAGAGCTAGAATCTGGAACCAGACTTCATGAGTCAAAGTCTAATGTTCTGGGGCAAACTTGGCCCCACTGATGGCAGCCAAAAGTGGTAGATCAGAGGGGCTAGGATCTGAATGAGATGTCCTGATTCTTAAAAGTCTACTCTGACCTTTACAGTTCCTCAGCTGTCACCTTAGTTCAAGCCCCCATCGCTTCTCATTTGTACTATCACAATAGTTTCCTAAATGCTTAGAGTCTTGGTCCACACCTCATCTTTGGGAGGCAGCACAGCGCAGGCTGTGCTCTTAATATTCTTACGCAAGAATATTCTGGCATTGAAGCCCTACCTCTGCCACCTATTAGCTGGGTGCTCTTGGGAAAGTTAAATTACCCTCTTCAGTCCTCAATTCCTTTTATTTATTTATTTATTTATTTATTTGAGACAGAGTCTCACTCTGTTGCCCTGGCTAGAATGAGTACAGTGGCGTCAGCCTAGCTCACAGCAACCTCAAACTCCTGGGCTCAAGCAATCCTTCTGCCTCAGTCTCCCGAGTAGCTGGGACTACACCATGCCCGGCTGATTTTTTCTATATATTTTTTAGTTGTCCAGCTAATTTTCTTTCTATTTTTAGTAGAGATAGGGTCTCGCTCTTGCTCTGGCTGATCTCGAACTCCTGAGCTCAAACGATCCTCCCTCCTCGGCCTCCCAGAGTGCTAGGATTACAAGCGTGAGCCACCGCGCCCGGGCCTCAATTCTTTTTAAAATGGGACTTTAGACAAGGTAGGGCATGTTTCTACCACAGCCCGTCTCGTGCCAGCACAGTACTGAGATCAGGACAAGAGTACAAAGGAAGGCTCAGGTGCCATGTGTCTAAACATGTAATCATCAGTAACACAAATTTTTCTGGCCTACCTTCATAATGACAGACTTTTAAAAAATATGTATAAAATGCTTTCACTCAAAGTCAGAAAAATCTCTAGATAACTGAATTTAACTGTTTTTTGACATATCTGGATATCCTGTGGTGGGCTGATGTTAGGATGACTAATATTAATAAAATATAAAGATGTATAATTAATATATTATGATATATTTATTCCATAAAATTTATTGTTCTTTATGACAGTATAATCATTGGTTATATTTCTTTCATCAAGATTATATAATTTTTTCTATCGATAATAATTATTTAAAGAATATGTAATTGAATTCAAAGTATAAAATTTGAATATATGTTCATCAAAATATAAAATAAAGCATGCAGAAGTTAAAAAGTTAAAATTATTTTTCATGTTTTAAAAATAACATTTCTTCAAAAATATTCAAGAATATTTATTAAAATGAAAGTCAAAGTCAAAATTAACGAGTACTAATTTTTTTTTTTTTGAAACAGAATCTTGCTCTGTTGCCTAGGCTAGAGTGCCATGGTGTCAGCCTAGCTCACAGCAACCTCAAACTCCTGGGCTCAAGTGATCCTCCTGCCTCAGCCTCTCGAGTAGCTGGGACTACAGGTACGCCACCACACTCAGCTGATTTTTTCTATTTTTAGTGGAGACGGGATCTCACTCTTGCTCAGGCTGGTCTCGAACTCCTGACCTGAAGTGATCCTCCCACCTCGGCCTCCCAGAGTGCTAGCATTACAGGTGTGAGCCCCTGCACCCAGCCACTAGTACTAAATATTAAATAAAGTTATTTAAATACTACTAAGGATTTTAATTTTATTTTTTTGAAAACTTAAATATTACTAAATATCATTATGAAAATAAAACTATTATCAATTCTAATGTTCAGTGTCCATCTAGTTGTTGATATGAAGAATTGGTATCATGCCTTATGCATGTTACATCTAGACCTACGCCTATATGTTAAGAGTAATAAATATTATTTAATCTTGCAAAATATTCCTTAGTTGCACACGTGCAATTGTTGCAAACACTGTGCTAATTCATAGATATTTCTGGAAACATGAACTGGAACACAAGGGAAATGAGGAAGTGGATGATTGGCATTGCTTGGAAACAATACTTCCTTATGCAAGAATATATTATGTTCATGTGGACAATTAATTTGACAATTAATTTGCCTTTTCTCTTTCCAACGTGTTTCTCCTGCCCAAATCCTACCGATATGCTAGCACATTGTCAATCTTCAAAGTTGGCAGAAGGACAACCTCCAAACCTCTAAACCTCATTCAGACCCAGTTGCCTTTTGTTTTGAGAATATAGGGCAAGAGATACAGAAATCATTGCCCGAACAGCATTAGCCATGAGAGTGGCTATTTAGGGTTACGGACTCAGCTGCAGTTCTGAATCCTGCATCTGGAGTGACACAGGCAGTTATGTGTTCTTTAATCAATGTAATGTATGAGTGTGTGTATGTATATGTGTGTGTTAGTGATATTCATAATCTTTTAAAGTATAGGCCCCAGGCTAGGGTCCCCCCTCATCCAGAACTAAGGGTGGAGCTGATCAGAGCATTTATCGTAGTTAATGTTACCTTACCTGTTTGTCTCCCTGACCAGATTGTGAACTGCTCAAGGGGTTTATTTGTATTTTATTCCATGTTTCTATCTCATTCCTTCTATTACAGCCCTGAGTTCAAGCCATCATCATCTCTTACCTGAATCACTGCAACAGTCTTATCAACTGGTCTCCGTGTTTGCCTTCTCCAAGCCATATTCCACCTTCTGGCCTCCACATGGACTTTTCTAAGATGTACAACCTCTGAGAAAAAAACGTTAGAGCTTCCATTTATATTTGGTTGTATTCATTGCTTAATTTGTATATTTGTGTGTGCTGTCATGTGCATAATGTATTACTACAGTAGTGTTAATATCTGTATATAATGTATAAATTAATGGATATATATGTAGCTTAGAGGAGCATGCTCAACTTCTTTGCTGTCAGGAGAATGAGCTTCCAAAAGTGGTAGGGACAACTGGAGTCCAGGATCAACTTCAAGTTCCTCAGTATGGCAGTGGAGGCTCTGCATGATCTGTTCCCACCTCCTCTCTCATCACGGGCAGGAGCAAACCTTGGGGAGCACACAGTGCAGGTGATGGAAGTAGTTATGATCCAGCAGGCAGAACACAGCACAACAGGGCTTGGCAGGTGATAATCCTGGCATGTCCTCTGTGTCAGGGGCTTCAATGTAAAATAGTACAGATGTCTTGACAGGTGGGTGGAGCATGATGACAG
This sequence comes from Lepilemur ruficaudatus, assembly GCA_963574885.1. NCBI lineage: Eukaryota > Metazoa > Chordata > Mammalia > Primates > Lepilemuridae > Lepilemur > Lepilemur ruficaudatus. Next base: position 12,136 of record CAUYRT010011744.1, read on the forward strand.
GAACCGAGGCACAGATTCTAGAGGTATAGGCAGGCTGGCAGTTGGCCAGCATCAAGGAAATCTATCAGAATGTATCAGAACCCATGCTCAGACTGGACTGGGGCTTGGGTCCAGGATGACAATCCCTGGAAAGGAGAAGCCTGGTAAGAGCAAAGCAATGCTCTAGTCCTTGAGGGGTGAGAGAACTATAAGGTTACCCACAGTGGATTTAGGCAAAGGAGAAAGAGCAGTACCAAGAACTGAGGAAGAGGCCGGGCGCGGTGGCTCACGCCTATAATCCTAGCACTCTGGGAGGCCGAAGCGGGCGGATCACTCAAGGTAAGGAGTTCGAGACCAGCCTGAGCAAGAGCGAGACCCCCGTCTCTACTATAAATAGAAATAAATTAATTGGTCAACTAAAAATATATAGAAAAAATTAGCCGGGCATGGTGGCACATGCCTGTAGTCCCAGCTACTTGGGAGGCTGAGGCAGAAGGATCGCTTGAGCCCAGGAGTTTGAGGTTGCTGTGAGCTAGGCTGACGCCACGGCACTC